>RJWJ010025488.1:0-23826 GCA_004363605.1 Indri indri | reverse complement strand
TGGAGAAATACCGACCTCAGGAGGTTGTTGTGAGCATTAAGGGAAAATGCATACAACACCTGGCACGTGGGAAGAACTCAACAGTTCTTGAAATGGTCTCGAGGTCCGTATCACGCAACCACATCTCCATGTGTGGAGTCCTTGAGCCATGAGACTGTGCCACAGAGGGAGAGACATACAGCCAGGGACATCTCTGACCCTGAGCATGGCAGCAAAGGTCCTTCGAACTGAACCACTCTCAAGCCCTCAGCCTGGTGTCTGGGATATAAAATGTGAGCTCTAGTTCACTTGGAAGCCCCTGAGAGTGCCCTGTGATTTTTTTTCCTTCTTCTTCCAACTGGACATCGACTTTGTACGTGAAACGTCCTTTCTGCTCACCGGTTTGGGAAAGCTAGAACAGTCACTACTTTTTTTAAAAAATGGAAACTGTTAAAATATTTTGCTCACAGACACAGTATAGCTTACAACTCAAAGCACATGAGGTTTAATTTAAGAGAAGACATTTAAGTATGAAGTGTAGCAGGGAAAAAGCTGTGAATTTTGCATATGTTGGACGCCATTCTCCCACTGCCTAAGTTAGGACTTAGGAAATTTTCTTTGCCAAGTAGGCAATGGGGTATGTAAGGCTGGAACTACCCATGTGCGAGCCATTGGCCAACAGACCGAACAGGACATACAGCTGTGAGGCTAAGTGAACTGACCAGATTAGGAAGAGTGACAGACAGAAAAGAGATCTGAGGCCCGAGCCCTGGAAGTGGAGTTGGGTTCTGTTGCTACATCAGAAACCTTAATTGATACAACAATTTTGGGGCAATTGGCCATAAAAATGGAAGTAATAATACATGCGACAATACATACACATAGACACACATAAAAATAACAATGAGGAAGGAAAGGCCACTCCTGGCAGAAGGACTCAGAGCTGACTTGGAAGTGGTAGCACGAGATCAAGACCTCCCAAGACAGGAAAAGGTCAGCAGACAGAGAAGGGAGGGAAAGGGAAGCGCAAAGATTTGATGCTGGGTGAGCACACTGCATGCTGCACAGAGAAAGCATGTCGGGAGTGATGGGACATAGACTGGAAAGCTGGGTTGTGGTTGGGTTAAGATGGACCCTGAGAATGCCAAGGAGCGTGCACTTGGTTTGGTGGCCATTGGAAAAGCACTGAAACCAGGGGTTCTAGAGTCAGAGCCATGCAACAGCACAGCCACCCACAGGGCCCTGGGCCTCAGATATCGCTGTGCGGTGAGGAACTCTGGGAGCCCTGCAGGAGCAGCAGGAAGCTGGGGACAGGCAGGGAACTCAGGATGGCAGCTGCTTACCAACCTGTGCGAAATACTTCAGTACGTCCACTGCCGTCTGGCAGCACCAGCGTACACTGGCTCAACATTAGGGCTCTCGACAGGGCTCTCCAAACCCACTCCCTTGGGCATATGTTTTAATTTTCCCAAGATGACCTGCTCCATTAATTTATGAGCTTTTCTGCAGGTCTTTGGGTTTCATTTTCTTTTTCATAACTCTCCTGCAAAACCTCCAGCACGGAGGTCACCGCAGGAATTTTGAACCCCTGCCTTGGGTCACAGGTTGACATCCTTTTTCTTCCGTGATTCCTATTCTATAGTTACTATGTCCAGCAAGAAGGCTCATGGATATCCTAATCAGGGCTAAACTGCAGAAGGGAGGTCAGTGGGAGTGGGAGGGAAGAGGTGAGTGGAAGCCGGGTGCGAGAGTCTACCAGGCTTCAGTTACTGAATGGTGGGAGGAGATGAGGGAGGGGGTATTTAAAGGCAGAGTTCAGCTTTCAAGCTCGGGTAATGGAGAAAAGCGACCTCATTAATCAGACTAGAGAAGTTGGGAGAATGAGCTGGGATAGAGAGAAAAGGGAAAAGGAAGAATCGATGCGGCGTTAGACAAGCTAAGTTGGAGATGTCCTAACGGAAACAGCAGCAGGCAGTTGGGAAGGCGGCGCAGAGCTGAGAGAAGTGGTCAGGAGCAGGGGGACAGACTGGGGAGGGTTTGGAACAAGAGCCACAGGCCCGGAGTCTCCCGAGAGAGGGAGGAGAGCAAGAGGCTGAACGTGCAACCCTGGAGACCCGCTCACTTCCCGGGCAGGAGGGAGAAGTGAGGGGAGAGGGGAGGGGAGGGGCGTGAGGAGGAGGAGAAGCACAGGCCAGGCCTTGGCGTGAAGGAAGCGTGATGCTGGAAGGATGACGGAGGCTTCGAGGAGGAAGAGATGCACAGATATAATACTCTTCATGGGTTTTTGTTTTTCATTTTTTTTGTTAATAACTCTATTCAGACGTAACTTACACACCGCACCATTAACGCATTTAAAGTGTACAATTCAGTATTTTTTAGTGTGTTCATAGTTAATCTTCACCACAATCAATTTTAGAACATTTTCGTCACCCCCCCAAAACCCCATACCGTTTATCCATCACATTCCAAGCCCCGTGTTCCCTGAAGCAGGCAACCATAATCTACTTTCTGTCTCTATAGGTTTGTCTGTTCTAGACTTTCACATAAATGGAATCCTCAGTTATTGGTCTTTTGTGACTGCCTTCTTTCACTTAGCATGATGTTTGAAAGATCCAATCGTATCGTACCACGTATCGGTACTTCATTTCTTTTAATGGCCAAATAATATTCAAATGTATAGATATACCACATTTTGTGTATCCATTCATCAGTTGGCAGACATTTGGGTTGTTTTCAATTTGGAGCTATTAGGAATAATGCTGCTTTGAACATTCCTGTACAAGTTTTTGTGTGGACATTTCTTTTCATTTCTCTTGGGTATATATCTAGGAGTAGAATTATAGGATCATAGCATAACTATGTTTAACTTTTTGAGAAACTGCCTGATTATTTTCAAAGTGACTGCACCATTTTACATTCCCACAAGCATTGTCTGAGGGTTTCGGTTTCTCCATATCCTCACCAACAATTGTTATTTTCCATTTTGTTTTAGTTTGTTTAATTACAGCTGAGTGTGCAGTTGTATCTGATTGTGGTTTCGATTTGCACTTCCTTAATGACTTATGATGTTGAGCAGCTGTTGAGCATATGTTTGTTGGCCAAGTTTATACCTTCTTTGGAGAAAAGTCTATTAAGATCTTTTGCCCATTTTTAAATTGGATTGTTTATCTCTTATTACTGAGTTATGAGTCCTTTATATATTCCAGGTACAAGTCCCTTACCAGACATATGATTTGCAAATATTTTCTCCCACTCTGTGTGTTGTCTTTTCACTTTCTTGGTAGTATCATCACAAGTTGCCATTTTTGACGAGGTCTAATTTATGTATCTTTTTCTTTGGTTGCTTGTGCTTTTAGAGTCATATCTAAGAATCCTTTGCCAAATTCAAGGTCATAAAGATTTACCAGCTACGTTTTCTTCTGAGAATTTTATAGTTTTAACTCTTATATTTATGCATTTGATCCATTCTGAGTTTCTTTTTTTAATATGATGTGAGGTAGGGGTCCAGCTTCACTCTTTTGATATCCAGTAGTCCCAGCACTGTTTGTTAGAAAGAATATTCTTTTCCCATTGAATTGTCTTGGTAATTTTGTCAAAATCAATTGACCATAAATTTGAGAGTTTATTTCTGAGCTCTCATTCTATTTTCTTAAGGTTTACACTTGCCCCCCATGTACAATGCTAATGGTTTATTTTTACATTAATTTATAGTACAAATTAATGTACTTGGTGACCCAGTTCAGTGTCATTTCCCTTAGACTACCAGCTCCCATGAGTTCAAACAATGCCTACAGAAACTGCTTTGCACTGGGGCAGGCGCAGCTCTCTGTGGTCCCTAAATCCTCCTTGATACTATGCCTTTTAACTCCATGCCCCTCCCTGCCAGGGCCATGATCAAGCCAACTGGCTTGACACACAGCCTGAAGTCACCAGGTCTTGGCTCAGCACTATGACCTAGACTTGGCAGAAATGGACTCTGCTGAGGAGCTAAATGAGAAAGAGATAAAAGACAGGATGATCATATGTTAAAGCATGCATGTCCATAGGGCAGGGCGGAGGGAGGGAGAGGGATGAGGCTAGCAAGGGGGAGAGGGAGAGAGAGAGAGACAGAGACAGAGAGGAGAAATGACAAGGAGACACTGAGAGAAAGGGAAGGAATAAGGGACTAGGAAAATGGGGGGAAGAATTGGGGAAGGCTTATTAAAATTCTTATCAGTTGACTCAGTGTCCCCAGAAGCCAGCATGACTACAGGCTGCTCAAAGCAGGCGTGGGTGGCAGAGAGGCCCATGTGTGCATACTGGCTCTGCTCCCTGCCAGCAGTGTTGCTTTATGCAAGTAACTTAACCCCTCTAGGCCTCCATTCCATCATCTGTCAAATGGGCCAATAAGAAAACTGCCCTCAGGGGGTAGTTGTGAAGATTAAATAAATTAATACTTGCAATGCTCTTAGCCCAGGGCCTAGCACAGGAAGACTGATAAAATTAGCTCAAACAATATGAGAGTTGAATAACCCCCTATCTGCCTCATCACCAACTGTCTAAACCAGTGGATCTTGAACTTTATAGGTATTAGAATCTCCAGAAAGATTGGTTAATGCAGTTTCCTGGGCTGGCTCCACGATGTTTCTGGTTTAGTAGGTCTGAGACAGGGCTTATGAATTTGCGTTCTAACAAGTTCCCAGATGATGCTGATGCTGTTGGTCCAAGGAACACGCTTTGAGAACCACTACTCTGAATTACGAAAGGTCAAGGAAACCAAATGCCACCCGTTGGCATCTTCAATTCTCAAGTGAAAATTCTTTAAATAAAAGCCCTAATAATCACTCTCAGATATAGACACTCTGGACTATATGAATCTCATTAAGATAATACAAAGGAAAGATGATTTCATTGCCAAATTCTGGAATGTAAAAATATAATCAAGCCCAGTTGCCATGATAAAAGTATCTTTTAAAGCCTTCATTTGCCTGGAAAGGAAGAAATCTGGAGTTACGTGCAATAGCCTATGTGCTTTAAAAAGATGGAATGAAGCCAGGCACAGTGGTACATGCCTGTAGTCCAGCTACTTGGGAGGCTAAGACAGGAGGATCGCTTGAGCCCAGGAGTTTGAGACCAGCCTGGGCAACATAGTGAGACTGCATCTCAAATAAATAAATAAATAAATAAAACGAAGTCATCTCTATTATAGAATTGTGTTGCCTGTCAACACAAGTGTTCAACTGGGGCCATTGAGAAAAGCCTCTTTTTCAACAAATCTTGCAACAAAACATACTAATAAAATAATGCTTGCCCTTACAGGAAGTGCGTAGTCTGCTGCCTACTTGGGAGGGGCTATAAATAGCTCTTTGGAGAACATTTTTCTATAATTAGCTTTTCACTTCAAGTGAACTATGTGTAATGAATTTCATATCACTAGATGTTCTTCCTGGGCAAAGTACATGGCAGATTATGCATTCGTCAGTGTAGAAAGTGAAACTATTCAAACGGCATTGCATGGAAGTCAGAGATAAAAATGAGACAGAGACGGAAACCATGCTGGGAAATTAACTGGGAATCCTATTTGGTGTGTATGTGCTCTTACAAACAGACACATGTAAACACATTAAATTACCTCTTCAAAACAGAGTTAAATGGGACGGGAGCTGAGAGCAAGCAGCTGAAAGACAAAGGCCACTGAATGTCAACACAGCTGTTTCTCTGCCCTGTTCTTTAAGGGCACCCTTGCACTTGTTGGAAAGTGCACGTCTCCACATCTTGCCTGTGACTCCACAAATGCAGGCCAGGAGCTGAAGTAATTTCTTCTACGGTGCATGCACTTCAACTTCGACTCTACAGTGGCTTCTGAAATCCTCTCAGCTCGTTGCAGGAGCTGAATAACACCTCCCACCCTTCTGGTACATTTACAGTTCTCCCTCATTTACTGCCCTCGCTCCTTCCTCCCGCCTCAACTCCCAGCACCCTGGTACACAAAGACTTTTCTTCCATTCTATTTTCCACATGCTCTGAAACAAGTGTCCTTCTGCATTCTGTAGGCTCACTCACACTCACGGTGGCTGTTAGTTTAAGGTGGGGTAGTTTGAATACTTCCTTGGAGCACTCACGATCTGAGCTGAGCATTTTCCCAAGGAGATGCTCCCATTCCAGTGAGAAAGGCTGTATCCTTGGCCGCTACCTTAACCAGCAGGATGACCAGAGGTAACAGCCGACCAGAGCACCCATCTTGGGCTGGCCTGAGCTGGTCCCACAATCTTGGGCCAAGAGAAGGGGGCTCAACCTGCACCTAAACTTTCCCTTTAGTGAGAGGAACTTGCATCCTTCCCCAACCTGAGACCCAGAGTGGGTTTGAAGATCACGTATGTTTACAAAAGGACACACCCATCCAGTCTATTGCCAAAGTCCAAACAGTGCCCTTGGTGAGATGCCAATAGGCCAATAATCCACGTATTGACCCAATGACTTCATTTCCTTCTATGAATTATCAGGGCCAAGTATTGTTCTTTTGCCAACCTAATCCTTGATCCTGGAATTCTATTTCAAGCACTTGGAAGACAGCCACTTTAAGAATGGAGTAAAGATATTAATAACTGATGCATTGAGTGGAGAACAAGAGAAAACAGAGACAAAAAATGTAAACAATAGCTTTGGTATCAGGTTGTGACCCAGCAAGATCTTATGGGGAGTGAATGACGCTATGAATATCTTTGTCTCGGCATCTGAGGTGGCCAAGGGGTGGGTTGCGTGGGAGAGAGCATGGGCTTAGCAGTCATCAGTCAGGTTCGAGCCCTGCTCTGCCATGTGTTTGCCAAGTAACTGAGGGCACCTTGAGCCTCTCTAAGTCAGATTCCTTATCTGCCAGCCGGAAATAATAAATCACTTTTTTTACAGGGCTTTATGAAGATGAAATGAGGTAATGTAAATACCTGGCACATAAGTATTAGATAAATGACACCTTTTATTACTGAAAACATTATTTACTAAAATATCACTTGAAAAAACCTCTTATCCAGACAATGGAATATTATTTGGTGCTTTTAAAAAATAAGCTATCAAGTCACAAAAAGACATGGAGAAAACTGAAATGCATAACACTAAATGAAAGAAGCCATTCTGAAAAGGCTACACACCATATGATTCCAACTACATGACATCCTGGAAAAGGTAAACTATGGAGACAGTAAAAGGATCAGTGGTTGCCAGTGGTTATGGGTTAGGGACGGATGAATAGGCAGAGAACAGAGGATTTTTAAGGCAGTGGAATTATTCTGTATGATACCATAATGGTGGATACATGTCATTACCCATTTGACCAAACCCACAGAATGTACAACACCAAGAGTGAGCCCTAGTGTAAACTATGGACTCTCGGTGATTATGATGTGTCAACGCAGGTTCATCAAGTGTAACAAATGTACCACTCGGGTGGGGGATGCTGATAGTGGGGGAGGCTGTGGGAGGAGGGGAAGGGGAAAGGAGCCATGGGTATCTCTTTATTTTCTTCTCAATTTTGTTGTGAGCTGAAAACTGCTCTAAAATATAATGTTGATTTTTTAAAATCCTCTTAAAAGAGAGTAGATGGAACCTAAAATCAAGCTTTTTTATTAGAGAAAATGTACATGAAGGGACTTCCTCAGGGAGGCTTAAGTATAAGGAAATATTATATCGGCAGTAGTTTCACCACCTCTTTTTCAGATTTGTGTATGTGCACACACCTGCACATGCAGGCCTGGCACATGGGTGTACCACTTCCTCCTGTGGTCCTCCGAAGCAATTAGCTGGTGGGAATTAACTGAGGCTTTAGGATTTTGTCACCTCCAGACTCCTCTAGCCCAGTTTTCCTCCCTGGGTCCTCTACACTGGCTTTGTAAGGAAATCTTACTTCACTCTTCAGTTTGCCAACCACGTGATCTAACAGGCATGAATGCCAAGTCAAGTCTTAACCCTCCCAGGCAGGCTGCACAAGGCCTTGATTGTCTCCTGGTAGCATCTTCAGGCCCAGGAGAGAGCCTGCTGCATCCTATTCTATTCTATGAGCTTCTGCAGAATCAGGGCGTTCTAATGCTAACCTTGATATTGGAAGCGCAGGGTGGGCATTCTTGATTCCTTCACCTGTAGGTGCTCACCCTAAGCCCTGGCCTCAGAGTTAGTCTCCAGTCATTGGGTTCTGTGGGTTCCAAGGCCTCTTCTTCATGTTTATCCTGACCCAACGTTCCCTTCCACCTTGGTTGCTGCATTTTTCTTCTCTAGCATAATGTTATTCTACCTAATGATGTATGGTATAGTGTTTTATTTTTCTTTTGAATTTTGACGTGAAAGGTAAGGTAAGAATTCACAAATGGTCTTCTGGACATTCGTATTAAAAAAAGAAGGCCTTCTCACCAAACGATTAACTAGAAAAACTGATACTATCCTGGCATAGAACCCTGTTCTTATTGTCTGTTCCAATGTTTGTGTTTAAGTCACTGAATGCATATACCCAACACGGGTCCTAAGCCCTGGGCTAGTGCTGTAATTAGTGTAGTAGCCCATACATTCTTGCCCTCACGTAACACTACATGTGGACACTGATAGTCACCCAATACACATTTTGAGTATTTAATTAGATAAATATTTTTAATTAGGATATGCCACAGATTCAACTTCTATGATGGAAAAAAATACTCAGTTAGGCTGTGAACACTTTGAATTATTTCACAGATATCTCCAAAGATGATATAACTGACTACAAAATATTTTGACCCTCCCTTCCATATATTTTGATTTTTTGAAAAATAGCTGGGGTTCCTGGATACATCAATGCAGCACTTAATCAATAGAGATATGTTCTTCTAAAGGACTAACAACTGGGACCACATGAGAATTTCCCATAACTGGCAATGCAGTTTTGAAATGGCTCTTTTGCTCTATGCTGCACATTTTAAATAAGGCATATTATGATCAGCTTAGCTTTGTTATTTGGTTAATGAAAAATCTTAGCGTCAATGTCACCACTTCCAAGAAGCCCATCCTGATTTCTTCCTCTGAACTCACATGGCACTTTGTCTAATGGCACTAGCCTTATTTGGTTCATATTTATCCCTGCCTTGACATTGTAAACACTGTACAGAAACTGCCTTAATGTTCCCTTAATCCTTCATAAGCCAAGCCCAGCCTGACTCATGGCAAGCCTTCAACCAACATCAGTAAAAGGACCTGAACTATCAAATGCATAGAATGAACAGGGGATAAATTTTCCTCAGGGACTCTCCTCTATTTGGGGGGAAGGGCACATTTTGGGGGGGATCCTGTTCTCTACCCTTGATTGGGTTCTGTGCTTCAGACTCCATTCTGCCTTATGGTCAGAGAGAGGGGATGAAGTTTGGAATAAGTACAACAAGCACACATACATCATTTCCATGACTAAAAGGCAGAAACCACACGTGTAGTAGGGTATCCTACTGGGCAACAGATAAAGACAAGCGATAGCAAAAATACTTGCTGCCCTGCAGAATTACTTGATGAGTTATTACTGCAAGCCATTTCAAGTTTCCTAAAAGATAATTTAGCAATTGTTCAACAAGTTCCCAAAAGGGAGTAGGGGAAGGGAGTTGGAATCTCTTTCAAAGCAAAAAAGGAAGGGAGGTGGCTTTAAATTCTGCATTGAATCCGGTTAAAAGTACACAACTTCATCCTTCAGTAGATATTAGTCATGGCCACCCTGTAAGAGCAGGGTGAAACTACTTGCCTGAAGGAAAAGAACGGGGTAGAAAAACAAAGCAAAATAAAATAAATCGAACATGTTTTCTTCTTTTGGAAAGGGAGGGACTTCAAAATTATGATGGGCCAAACACCTCCTCCTCTTCCATGAAAAGCCCTCCAAGTCAGAAGCAAGCCTGAGAATACCAGCTGCTCTTAGGATGCTCAAAGCTCCTTGCAGCTGATTATTTTTCAGGAGGAGAATTAGACAAAAATAATACAAGTGGGAAATAAAGAGAATGACCTACTTTACAGGGGGGAAAAAGGAGCTCTGTGTGAGTGTTTTGATCTAATTGACGGTGTGGGGTTGCATGCCCAAATAAGGCGCTGCTGGTCGGGTCTGCGCGGGAGAGGGCATGTCTTAAACTCGATGGAGAAGAGGAGAAAGCGAGAGGAACCGCGTGGGGCGGGGGCACCCACCAGTCCACGGTCTGGGCTTAAGCTTCCGGCAAAGGCCCTAGGAGACCCCTTCTGGCCACGAAATCGAGGATGAGAGTAAAGGGCCTGCGGGGGCGCTTTCCTTTCCAGGGCCACTTGCCGGAATGTGCGAGGGACCAAGGGACGTCCGAAAAAGGCTGCGCCGCGCAGAGCGCTGCACCAGGCAATGTGCCTAAGTGATGTCAAGGAAGAGGTGACCTAGGCTCTCCTTTCTTTGGGGCTTCTACCCAAGCGCCTCCCCGTTGTGTACGGGATAAAGGGGGACTGCGAGTCTGGTAAAACCGGCCACCGTTCCGGACCTCAGCGGGGCACACGGTCTCCCCTTTTCGCCCGACTCGGTGTTGGAGCCCCGCAGAGTATCAAACAGCAGCTCCGGCTCCTGGGGACTATTTATGCGCATCTGTCTCCCGTTCGGTGTTTGCGGGAGCCTTGGTAAAAGCCTCCCTGTTTTCTCGCGCGCGCCTCTCTCTCTCCGGCTTCTCTTTTTCTTGGATTCTTGCCTGTCTCCTCCCACAGAGGAAAAAAAAAAAAGGTCACGTATGTTTGGAAAAATATGTAGGTCAGTGGAACATTTCCTGCACTGGTGCAAAAGGAGAGGAGGGCAACGGGGGAGGGGAGGGCGAGGCAGAGGGGAGCTCCGAGTGCGCGCTCTGGGCTGCAGCCCCCTACCCCCACGTGCCTCTGCCGGGGAGGGGGGCAATTAGCCGGTCCCTTTCCATCCTTGACCCATTTTCCGGACCAGCTACGTTCGCCTTAGAAGAGGCACCGATTATCGCTCCCCAGCAGCCGCTGCTGTCCCCCTCCAAGCACTGCTCGCCCATCTGTCCCCCACCTCTCACCTGCCCCCTGCCCCCCGCCCCTCATTGAGAAATCACCGAGATCCCCGCAGAGACGCGCCCCGTGTCCTGGGTCGGGACCCGCGCGCAACCCTGCCCCTCCAGGACAGCGTGTAGGGGATGACAGTTGGGGCCCCCCCACGCGCGGGACAGCAGGGTGGCGGCGAGCACTACGAGAGGGTCTGCACTAGGCAGAGGCTAAAGATTCCTTGCTACCCTCAAGTGACAACTTTAACGGGACCTCGGCTGGCAGCCCCGCATCCGCTTGCCTCCCCTCTCGGCCTGTTCGTCTCGAAGCACAGCCCCCCAGCACCCAGTCTCTACCCTGCGCCCAGGCCGGACCCTGCCGCGCGTCCCTTGCAACCCAGCAGAGGCGGCGGTGGAGCTGGGTGTCTGCGCCGCCCGGGGAAGGCGAGGGTCCGGGGGTCGATCTGCCGCGGCGCGCGCGGGTGCGGGTCCCAGGCTGGGTCGGGGCCAGGAGAGACCCCGCAGGCGGTGGCGGCAGCGGAGGAGAGGAGGAGGAGGGGGGAGGAGGGGGGAGGAGAGGGAGAAGGGCGGAGGGAGGAGGGAGGAGGAGGAGGCAGAGGGGGAGGCGGCTCTCCCCGCCGGCTCTGCGTGCGGAAGAGTTTTCCGCGCGAGCAACCGGCCTCCCGCAGAAGCCGAGGGACCCGCGCGGCGGCGGCCCAGGAGCGGCGGCCGCGGAGCTCTGAGACCCGCAGCCGCGGCGGCGGCGGCGGCGGCGGCAGCGAGAGCAGCGCCTCCCGCCGCCGCCCGGGAGGAGCTCGCCGCGCCTGCTCGCCGCCTCGGCTCCCAGCGGCGGCGGGAGGCGCGTCTCCCCGGCCCAGTCAGCGCCCGGCCCCGCGGGGCCGCTCCGGCCCGCTCCGAGGTAAGGGGCTGCGCCTAGGGGCGTTGGGGGCCGGGGGTGGGAGTACGTGCGCGCGGGGCTGCGGGACTCGGTCACCTGCTCGCCGGCGCGGGGGGCGCGCGGGGCCGGGAGGGGCGCTCGGGCGCGAGGCTGCGCGGCGCCGGGGACCTGGGGCGCGGGGGTGCAGGGAGGTAGGTGTCCCCCCCAACAGTCAGGCCACGGCCCGGGGCATCCGTCCTACAGGACGGTAGCAACGACTGGGCTGGTGGGCTCCGGGCGCGTCTCGACGCGGGAGGCAGAGGACGAGGCATCCCGAGCCTCGCAATTTGGGGTTCCTCGAGGTGTATCGAGGTGGATAGGGGTCTCGCCTCTGGGCAGCAGCTTTGGGGATTGCCCGCTGCCCTCCCTGAGTCCCATCGCGCCCCCTCGAAACGCTAGGAGCCCGAGACCCCCCGGAGAGTGCGGCGGGCGCGCCCTGGGCCCGCGGTCTCTCCGGGTCCCTGCATCGGAATTGGTTCCGGGCCCGACTGGGTGCTGTGTCTGCCCCCTGAGAGCTTGGACAGTGCGTACCCTGGCTCCTCACGGCGCTTGGCCCCCCGGAGCTCCCCAGCTTGGATGTCCCCGTGTTGTTGTTTTGTTGACAGGTGTGCCCCCTCCCTGAGCCGAGGAGGGGCGCACCTTTGACCTTTCTAAAGAGCCGCGCTGGGTGGGTAACCAGGGGGAAGGGACAGGTACCAAGGTGCTAAATTCAAAACTAGCCCCTGTCCTCTGCTTGCCACTCCTTAACTGTTCAAGGTAAGAAAGTTTGTTTTCAGCCGGGTGATTCATGAATAATTAGTAGCCAGTTTTGTTGATTAAGCAAGATGGAAACCTTAAATATACACACGCACTTCCACAAAGTCTGAAAACTCCCAAGGTTGAATCCGGGAGGCTTTAGTTCCGAAAAGTTAATAGCCATAGCCATGGAGTTCAACAGGTGTTCAGGAGGGGTCGGAGAGGGGAGAGTTCTCGCGTTTTGACTTTACCCATTGCTTTGGTATCCGCCCCAAATTTATTAAAGTGGTTAGCCTGTTTCTTTGCAGGTAAAATAGTGAGTAGTTATTAAATTAATCAGCAGAGATGAGCTAGCCGGTCTTGATCATTTAGAACCCAAACCTTCTTTTCCTTAACAGGAGGGTTTTTACTGTTTGGACTTCCCAGGTAATTAGTTCTAAAGCAGTTGCCAGCAAGCCTCAGCCCTGTTAAGATCTCTGTGTCTCACAGTAACTTAGTCCCAATCTAGTGAATTTACCAACTAATTATGGCTTGCATTAAAAACAGCTGCCTTCCTTAGGAGGCGCCGTTCAAATTCAAGTGCACATAATAGCTCCATCTTTCTTTCACTAAGATTTCCTTAAAGGAAGAAGTTTGCCAAAAATACCCCCCAAATTTGTTTTTAAAATAACCCCCAGATAAATATAAGTGTAATGTTAAGAAGAGTTATTCTGACCTGGGCCACTGTTTTACAATAGCAAAAAATTCAGTGTTTCATGCAGGGCTAAAACAGGACCAGTAGAAGTATTGGTATTTCTCAGCAGTCTACTTAAAGATTTAGTTAGAAATAAAGTGTGCAACATAAAGACATTCGGTAATTATCTTCCATCTCACAGAGAGATGTGGAGTGTGGCTCAGAAGACTTGTAAATGGGCTGCTTGTAGCCATTTTCTTCTTGGAAATCGATGCCTCTATTTATTTGCCGGTCTGTCCCACTGCGCGTAAATGTAGAATCAGTTTTATTCTCACTACTTCCCAGAGTGGCTCCCGTGGAGACGAAAGGAGGGAATACATTCTAGAGGAAATATGTTATTAATAAAATGTTACCCCCCAAAGAGTTAAATATGCCAAGAAAGGAACCAAGTGAGGCTTTACTAATTAGTGTGATGAAAAAATTCCCTGGTCTGATGGGAGAGGGTTCAGATGGTGACTAAAGAATTGATCTTTACATAGAAAATGACAATTGTTTTTAAGCCCATTTGGTTCTTTTAAAACAATTTGGACCCTTGCAAAAATATTACTGGCTGTTTAGTAATGAAATGATAAAAATAATGAAGATGGTAAAAGATAACACACGTCACCTGATGTGTGTCAGGATTAAATTCATCTTATTTTTGAACAGTCTTTTTTAAGTCTGTATCTTTTTTTAAGTCTGTAATCTTTATAGCTCACTCTTAATACTGCTGCTTGTTCTTAGGTTAAAGATTCAAAGTTAATTTCTTCAGATTAAAATAATAATGCGTGCATATAGTTTTAATATTACCATCTTTATAAGTTAATTTTTTCAAAAAGTCTTGCTTTTGAACCTTAAGAACCCATAGTTCTCTTCTTTCTTGCTTTTTCCTAATTTTTAAAATAAGTATGTGTTTTGTTCTTTACATGAATCGTCAGTTCTTCCAATGTGATCATGACACTGTCTGTCCCATGCACGCTGAGACTTCTCTTTCCCAAGAGGTCAGATTGCGAGGCGTTGAAAATAGCCCAGTATAACTCAGTATTCTTGGCTGCTTTACGCCAACAGTTTAATTGGCTGCATCATAGCAAGCATCTAATTGAGTTTCATATTTAAATAGTGTAAATGGTACTTGATGCATTATTTGCTTACAGAAACGTTTGATTAGCATGTCTCTCATCCTCATTCTATTTGTAGCAAAGATGGGAGGTCAGAGACTCACATTCCCCGCAGCATCTCATCCCTGTGGGGCTTTGTTAAGAGTAGATGCTCAATAAACAGGTGCGGGAAATGAGCTGAATTGTCAGTGAATGCTATCCAAAGGTTAGAAATTTCTGAATGCAAATGAGGTACTTAACTATGAGTAATTCTACTTTAAATCTGATGATGATTAATAGTACCTTAGAGCACTAAATAAACATTTATTAAATATGAGCATATGTTTAAAGGGGGAACTTTTAATGCAGTCTTTAGGTAAAGCACTACTGTTTCTCACTTGAATTCCTTGAGATTAGAGACTGCTTGGCATTTTAAGCAAGGTCATTTCTTAAGTAAAGTTTCCCCAGAGACCATTTGAACTTTTGTTGGTCTTAAAACGTGTGGCTCCATTTGGTGATGCAGAATAGAAAGGAGAGGGTTGATCTTCTACACTGATGTGGGAAAAAAAAAAAGAATATAAGGAGATAGAAGGTGCTGGATGTTATAGTGTGCCTGAATCACCTGGGGCCCTTGTTAATTGCAGTTCTAACTCAGGATGTCTGACATGCCACCAGAGCTTCTGAATTTCTCACAAGCTCCTAGATGGTACGCACTGGCAAGTTTCTGGGCCAGTCCAACCTACCTTTACTGAGCATGTACTATAGTAGGCCCAGGTGATACAAAAATATAGACAATGGGCCATACTTGTCCTTGAGGAGCTGACAAGATGAGAAAGAGAGATTGATTCTTTCTAGACTGAAAATGAGGTCCTGCGATGTCACTCTGCAGGGTGGTGGCCAGAGAGGGGCCTGTGAAGGGGGATTTTCTGGTAGGGCTTCCACACTGCTGACCTTGACCTATAGTCGTGTTTGAGTGGAGAGCCTTGTGACTCGGCAGGAGATAAAATGCAGATTTTGAAGTCAGACAGATCTGAGGTAGCCTCCCTGCCTAGCTACTCTGTGACTTGGAGCAACTTTTTAACCTCTCTGAGCCTCAGAGCACTTGTCAGAAAAATAGCTCGAATAATGCTTACCTCGCCAAATTTATGGGATTACCCGTAAAGGAGGCATGTTAGGCCTAACAAAAGTGATTGCCTTTGTTACTGTTGATGGGAGAGGAGGGCTAGAAAGCAAGGAGGATGAGGAGGTTCCTAAAATATTTTCCATGTAGTTCACCAATTAAAGATTCAATTTGGTTAACCAACAAACCCAAGGCCAGTAGTAGAGAACTGGGCCAGGGCCGGAGGGCACACAGCTGTGGAAGTTAATCAGATGCAAAATAGAATTACTGGGTGTGTGCTTATCTCTACCCTCTTCTTGCAGTCCCCTGGTTTCTGGTTAGTTTTGTTAATAGCCCTTCTGGCAATATGTTCTCCTGAGGCTGTTCTTGGTACTTAATGTTGATCAAGACTGTTCTTGGCAATCTGGTACTCCTTAAAAATACAGTGCACAAAGGAGGACAAGCACCTGTCCTCTCTGAGGGGCAAAATCCTTTCCCTGGTGGGGCACTGTGAAGGATCAAAGCCATCAAGCAGTTCCTTTCACTGTAGTACAGTTACCTGAAAGTAGTACAGGGTGTGTCAGAATTCACCTGGGGTGCTTTTACACTCCACACTCTCAGATGTTTGCTTTGTCCTGACATCTAGGGGTGATGAATATTCCAAGGCAGTGGTCTCCTTCACTCTGACCTTAGGAGGGGTCATCCGGGTGGCCCTGAAAATGCTTCAACCAACATCACTCTGCTTTTCTTTTTTATGTCTTGGTATCCTATTATTTGCAAAGGAGACTTCTCTGCTACCATTCACCTTCCATGCCCCCTGAAAGTAAACCTTGGAAACCAAGTTCTAGGAGAATGGCAATGGCCGTTTGATGTTTGAGGGAAGGAAAATTAGAGGACTGGAGCCAAGGCAGGCCTGGGTGAGGGAGAGATACACGGGACAGAAAGGAGGGCAGAAGCATCTGCACACCCAAGATGCAGATGCAAGCAGTGGTGGTGCCAGAGGTGCGACCCAAGGACCCAACTTTGTGCGCTTTGCCGCTTTGCTGAAGGCTGTGGCAGAGTGTTCCAGGGCCACTGAAAATTATCCAGGCTTCCAGAAAACACAAGCCCATCTAAAGGCAGATAGGTGACAGAGCCTAGCAGCATGATTCTTCCAGCCTCTTCTGAACCAAAAATGGCACTACACAACTTTACAAAGGATGTTTACTCCCCTTGGTGGCAAAATATTAAGAGCTGGAGATCATTGTAACAATAATTATTTTTCTGTTTATAAAAGTACATAGTTTTTGGAAAAGATAGAAAGGAACGAAGGCAATAGATTACCCACAATTTCAAGGAGTATTTTACTTTCAGTCTCTTTTCTATGCATTAAGGTATTTTTATATTGGATTTTTTAAAAAATGGATATAACCTTGAAAAATTTTTCACATAGCACAGAACTGTTTCTTGTAAAAAGAAAAAGATTCCCTACACCCCTGCAGCCTGCCCAATAATCATTCTCCTTTTTTTGCCTGGCAGAAACCTGATTTTGTACAGGAGTCCACCCTCCCCTACCTGGCTCAGGAGGATTACCTGATTGGCCAAGCAACCTTGGTGGGCCTGCTGCTCTTGCCAGCAGTTGGCTTACTGTGAGCATGTGGACCCTGTCCTAGCCAATAAAATGTGAGAGTAGGCTATTGGGAGGCTTCTGGGAAAGTTTCCCTGGCTCTTAAAAACAGGCAAGAGAAGACGCAGCCCTTTTCTTCGCTGGATTCGGTGATGTGTGGTTACAATGCCTGTGAGTTGGGCAACCACCAGAGGGTCTGGGCCAGGTCCCAGCTGACCTGCGGAAGAATGCAGTGGTGGAGAATTGGGCCTCTGTGGTGCCCTTGACCTTCTGAATTGCCCAAGAAGAAGTCTGTGCTTTGGGGGGTTTGTGAGATCCTGAAAGCTTCATTACCGCGTGAAGTAGATTGAGTTAGGTTTTCTGTTAGTTGTAGCCAAAAACATCCTAATGTTGCATCCCATAACTCTCCACCCTTCTCAAGAGGTAACTACTATTAACCATGTACCATTAGTCATTTTTATATGTATACACATATATGTACATTTTTAAAAAACAGAACTCATTTTTATTATTTAGGGACTTTTAAAAAACAATTTGGCATGAGTTTTTTAAATCATTACTTATATCTACTTAATATTTAAAGGCTATAGAGTATTATTTAGAAGTGTGGCTAGGACATAATTTATTTAACCCATCTTTATTGATAAACATCTATTACGTTTTGTTTCTACTTCTTCACCATTACAGTGTTTATGTTAACTTTCTTATCTGTATATCTTCGTGTACATTTCAAGTTTTTTTGGTCAGGGATTACTAGGAAGAGCTTCCTGGGTAAAAAGACACATCTGTTTGAAATATTGATAGACGCTGCCACAACGGTGACTAAAAGAGCTATGCCCATGCACCTCCCCACCCACAGTGTCTCCGTGTCATAACTAACACCACATATTGTCCATCTTTTAAATCTTTTCTATGAATTTTCACATGCTTGAGGTAATACTGTTTACAGTTTTCTGTTCTGGTTGTTTGCTTAAACCTGAACATAAGCATTTTCCTACATCCTTGGCAATTCCAAGTAAACGTAATTTTAAAGGCTACATCATAGTCTATGATAATTGTTTTTGGAGTGTTTCAATAGTGTGAGGACACAAAAGAGAATATTTGAAATGGAAGCTTTCCATGAAAACTAAATAGATGTGATCAACCTTGCCGAAATCTTGAAAGATTTCCTGAAAATGGTGTTGGGAGACACACTGCTCCAGGGATCTGTTTCTAAGAAAACCCTGAGGACACGAGCTGCCCCATGCATTTCTAAGGAGCTTTATTGCTTTTAGAATCCATAGAGTTTACAACCAGTCAGACTCTGAATTCAGTTCTGTGAATGTGTAATAGTCACTTAAATATTTTGTGCATTGCATGAGACATAGCTGAAAAGTGATTTTGCTGTAACCTTTGAAATTTTTTGATTCTGCTAGAGAAGACAGGAGAGCAAGTGGGATGGATGAAACTCCCAAGAAATGTTAATCACCCTTCAGAAAGGACACATTTGAAAAGCACCATTCTTGTACCTGGCCCTCTGATCATCCTTCTACGTCCTTACTCCTAAATATTAGTGTGTGGCCTGGGAACACTAGCCCTGTGATGTCCTCTGATGTGAAAGGAAAAGGCAAAATGACAAAAGGAAAAACCTTCTCAGAGGAAACAGAGAACGTCCAAAAAAGATACCTTAAAAACAAAGAACTATATGTAGACTTCATGGAGACATCACGAGGCACCCAGCATAAATTCTTGTCTTTGTTGTGTGCACTAAAGCATCCCAAATATCCTGGCATGAGTTGAATTAATAGTCATTAGACTATGTGCAGTAATAGGACAGGTGACAGAGAAAACTCAGATCACCAAGAAATAAGAATGTCTCTGGTTTTTCTAGTTATTTTTTTATTAATGTCTCTATTTTTGGCATATACACATAAACTTTTCTTCTCCTTCATTCAGATATTTTAATTGTTTCAGACCTGGTGCCTACTCATTGGTCCTTAGTGTGGGCCTACAGTCCTTTTGGGGTAATTTCACAAATAATCCACTTCAGTAGAATTCAGATTTTTCTTTAGTATTACACAGAAGCATCCATCCAGTATTTTTTCAATCTCAGAACTTTATGGCTTCCATTTTCCACTGTTCCATGTTGCAGGGTTAAGGCCTATTTAGAAATTGGCAGTGTCACAGGTCTACATGTCACAGGGGGAACAGTTCTGATCAGCCACCTATGGACCAAGTGAGGAATGGGAGGAGATATTACCTTGTAACTGGAGAGGTTTCTTTGAGGAGGCAGGTTAGAGTGAGAACAAGGAGGAGCTAGTCTGGCTGCCACTTTGGTCCAGCAAATCATGTATTTGCCACTTTGACACTTTCATTTGTGCTGTCCATGAAAGACATGGCCTACAGTATCATCATCATTTAGTTGCTGCAAAAGATGCCTGTTGCCCTGGAGATCAAGATCTAATGAAAATATGACAAAAACTTTAAAACCCAAGTTTTGGTATGTGTTGACGGTAAGGTCGGGGTAGACGTGTTAGCTGGAATATTACTGAGAATCATAGCTGTGTAGCTCTGGAATATCCGCTCATCTAACGATCAAAAGCAGATGTCAGCCTTTATATGACCTCTCCAAGGCCTTCTTAATGGTCAGGGAGGATTTTGCTTTTATGGCCTCTCCCTTTTCCACTTCATAGCATTGTCAGAGAGAGAAATTCATTCACAGCCAATTTGCATGGCAATTTGGTAGAGTTTTTATGATCTCTTAAGCAAAAGAACTCACTTCTGTTTCCAATCAGATGTAGCCCTTGACTGTTAACAATCTCTTGGATTTATGGCTCAAAGCAAACTGATTTCATCTGAGGTAAGACAGCTGCTTATTTTTGAGCTGCTTCTGGGACTTTCCACCATTGGCTTTGTCTCCCAGTTCTCCATTCTGAGAGTGGTGAGGTGGCCTCTGTCCCCGTGGTCCTGGGATCATGGAAGCCCTTGTCTCCTGACCCACTCCCTCTTCTGGAATGTACAACTCCCATGCACCAGGTTTACCAACAGGGGTGGCAGCTCATAAAAAAGTCAACTTCTTCAGTAATATCCCCAAAGCACAGGCAACCAAAGCAAAATTGACAAATGGGATCACATCAAGCTGAAAAGCTTCTGCACAGCAAAGGAAACAATCAACAAAGTGAAGAGACAACCCACAGAATGGGAGAGAATATTTGCAAACTGCACATCTGACAAGAGATTAATAACTAGAATATATAAGGAGCTCCAGCAACTCAATAGGAAAAAAACAGTCTGATTTAAAAATGGGCAAAGTATCTGAACTAGACATTTTTTTAGTTTATTTTTTAATAAAATTTTCTTTATTTAATCATTATATTTTAACTATACCATATGCGTGTTGTACAGGCCGGAGAGGCTCTTCCATCCTTGTTAAGGGGAGTGCTAACCTTGTCTCCTTTCATACAACACTGAAATAGACATTTGTTAAAAGAAGACATACAGATGGCCAACAGGTATATGAAAAAATGCTCAACATCATTAGTCATCAGAGAAATGCAAATCAAAACTACAATGAGATATCATCTCACCCAGTTAAAATGGCTTTTATCCAAAAGACAGGCAATAACAAATGCTGGTGAGGATGTGAAGAAAGGGGAACCCTCATACGCTGTTGGTGGGAATGTAAATTAGTGCAACCACTATGGAGAACAGTATGGAGGTTCCTCAAAAAACTAAAAATAGAACTACCATAAGATGCAGGAATCCCCCTGCTGGGTATATATCCAAAGGAGGGGAATTCAGTATGGTGAAAAGATATCCACACTCCTATGTTTATTGCAGCGCTATTCGCAATAGCCAAGATATGGACTCAACCTAAGTGCCTATCAACGGATGAATGGATAAAGAAATTGTGGTGCATATACACAATGGAATATCATATAGCCACAAAATGGAAATCCTGCCATTTGCAACATCATGGATGGAATTGGAGAACATTATGTTAAGCGAAATAAGCCAAGCACAGAAAGACAAATCTCACATGGTCTCACCATATGTGGGAGCTAAATATTAAAAACAATTGATCTCATGGAGACAGAGAATAGAATGATGGTTACCAGGGGCTAGGAAGGGTAGCAGGGAGGGAGAGATAAAGGGGGGATGGTTAATGGGTACAAAAATATATTAATAGATGGAATGAACAATATTCGATAGCACAACCAAGTGACTATAATCAATAATAAGTTAGGGTATTCTTTAAAATAACTAAAAGAGAGGAATTGGAATGTTCCTAACACAAAGAAATTATAAATGCCTGAGGTGATGGGTACCCCAATTACCCTGATTTGATTACTTCACATTGTATGCCTGTATCAAAACATTACATGTACCCTATAAAGATACACAACTATTATGTACCCATAATTAAAAATTTAAAATTAAAAAAAATAAAACCTCCATCCTTTGACTATCTTCTTTACTGTCATGTAATCTAAAAAGGTACCATTTTTGGAGATTGTGTCTCGGGGGAGGAGCACAGGACCCCTGGATTTGGAGTTCAAGGTGACCTTGATGAAAACAGACCGTTCTGCTCTATTATACATCTCCATCCTGACTTTTCCACTCTCCCAGGCCTGCAAACCCTCCATCACCTTCTTTTGCTGTCATTTATCCCTCGGCATGCCAACACTCAGCTCGCAGAGCCCTGAGTCCTTCACGTGCTTTCCAAGTATTCCTGGGATGCTTCCTGGTGGGGCTTTAGCCACTCTACCCAGCACTCTTGTCTATATCTGTGCGTGTGATTCTCATGGCCAAGATTGGCTCCAGCTGTGTCTGAGAGCACCCGTGGACCACCCCCTCCCCCCAGGCCCCTTGTGCAGGGCAGGCACATAGGTGTTGCATTGCATTCTGTTGAGGGAATGAGAGAAGAACTGTACTGACACCTGATCACCAAACAACAGATGCAACCTACTCAGTGAAGTGTCTAAGGAAACCCAACAGCACCCTGATTTCTCTATGGGCAAACTGAGGAACTTGTGCCTGCCTTCCCACCTCGGGTAGTTCCTCAGTCATCCTTGTCCCCTGATTTCTTTAGAAACCTGATCCAAGAACTTACCTTGTGGTTTCCATGCTGCATCTGTCCTGGCAAATATTGGCTCCTCCTCGTCCAGGGCCTGCTGCTGTCGCTGTGCAAGTCCAGGGCATCGTTTCCCTCGTGCTCTGTGAAAATGGTGGTGTCTGGGGCAGTGAGGTGCCACGCTTCAGTGTGTCACATCTGTTTGCACTTGTGCTGTTTGGTATATACAGAGTCACTCGGTGGGAGTCACCTGTTACTCTTCCAACTGTGCAATGGGTTTGTTTCCTCTCTCATCTCCTGGTGCCTGGGCTAGTGGCATTCTCACTATAAGAAAGTTGCTGCTAGCCCCCTTAGAGCCCTGGATTGGCCCCTTCCTGGCAAAGACTCTGGGAATAGTGGGGGTACCTAGTGAAGGAGACATCATACTTAAATTTTTAAAAGAATAGTTCTTTGGGGATTCCCAGTTTCTGTGAAGCTGCACTGTTGGCATGAATTAGCTGTCCAAAGTGGTCAGCTGTCTAACCTCTGTCTAAAACCTCCTTATGATTCCATCTGCTGTGCGTCTAACCACATATCTCTATTAAAACAGCAGAGTCTCGTTCCCCATTTTGTGCTTTTTGGATGGAAGCATTAGGATGTACTTCCCTGAGGCTACGTTTGTGTTTTCTAACAGCTCAGGCTCTGGCAGCTCTTGTATATATTGCAGCCTGTTTATATGAGATAGCTATGAAAACATTCACTCTTTTTCTTGGGTGTGCCAGCATTGACCTATGACCTGATTTTAAGTCACAGCGTATGAGTGGCCAATGCCGTATGGGTCAGGGGCACTTTTAAATGGTGTAATGAAGACAGCTGTGGCCCACAGCAAAAGGCTTTGGCACCCTGACGTGGTAACCATGACCAAGTGACCTTGTCACATCCCGTAAACACCAAGACTCTATTTCTTCATCTGTGAGAGGGAGATATTAATACTCAGAATGAAACTCAAGAAGAGAGAATGCTTGTTAGAGAGTTCCATAAAATTGGAAAGGCATATTATTGCTTTATTACTCACTGCTGTGACCAGTTCATCACTAAAACTCCTGCACACCCAGCTGGATAAATGCCAGCCCCAAGATGTTTTCTTCTTGAATGAAGTACTTGGTTTTTTCAGACAAGGTACATTGCTAGCAATTAAAAACACAGCATATCCAGTGTTCTCTTAAAAGCTAACATAATTGGAAAAAGTGAAATACTTAAACTTATAGAAACCAAACACTTAGAATGTCTTGGCAGTTGCTTGGGGTTGCACAGTTTGCTTTTGAAAGCTTTTGCCGCTTACAAGAACAAAGTACCCTGATAACCTTTCATGTCTTAGATTTCAGTCCAGATCAAATAGCCCCTGCACATTCCCATGGATTCTGAGATTTTATGGGCTGTGTGGTACTGTTTTGCCACGATAAATGTGACATATGCTATTTCGTGTGACCTTTTATTTTTTCTGAAGAGGGTTGACCTGCAGAATTGAGGCTCAGTTCCCACCATCCTGGAAGGATCCTGTCATTTTCCTCCTGTGTCAGACTCCCCTAAAGAACAAGGATCACCTGATTTTCAGTGGAACCAGAAGTTTATTCTTTGGATTGGAGACACACACAC
>RJWJ010025487.1:0-23845 GCA_004363605.1 Indri indri | reverse complement strand
ATGCGCCACCATGCCCGGCTAATTTTTTCTATATATTTTTAGTTGTTCAATTAATTTCTTTCTATTTTTAGTAGAGACGAGGTCTCGCTCTTGCTCAGGCTAGTTTCGAACTCCTGAGCTCAAACAATCCGCCCGCCTCGGCCTCCCAGAGAGCTAGGATTACAGGCATGAGCCACCACGCCCGGCCCGTGGTGCCATTTTTTGATGTCCTCCTTGGGGCCAAAACTGAGGGAGTAACATACATTTATAACTTACTTTGCTCTTTTTTTCCTCACCTTTGCCAACTGTGAGCTCACATTTCCCCAGACCTCCTCACCCCAATGGACAGGGATGAGCGTAAGCCCAGACACTCACTCCTCCTTGTGCCCAATGTTCGCAGCCTTGCCACCACCACTGAGCTCAAGTTCACCAGGCTTCATCTCCTTGTGCCCTTTGTCCCTGCTTATGTCAGTCAACACACATGCACATGCACATACACACAAGCGCATATGTACATGTGCATGCATGCATACATGTGCACACGTGTGCGTGCGTGCACATGCACACATGCGTATGAGCACGAATGCACGTGCACTCCCTACTCTCAGTCCCTCTCATTTCTCTGATTCCCATATGACTCTGCGCATCCCTCAATTTCTCTCATCTCCCACCTCTCCTTAATTCCTGAAACCCTTCCACTGAGGGTGAAATCCATGGTGCATCATCAGCAAAGCCCTGCATGCCCAGTACCCTCCCTGGTGTTCAGGCTTTGCCCTTCTGCTCTCACTGAGCCCTGGCCCTCCTCTCACAACACTGCTCCCACTGCGGCCCTCTCAAGTGGCTGCTTTGCTGTCTCTTGCAGCCCTGGTTCCTCACTCCTCACTGCTACCTCCAGACCATGCTCCACCCTCTTTGTCCCTCAAATGCTCTAGCTTTGGATCTCATGTCATCAGACCATCCTGGCTGTCACAGTCTTTACCTGTCTCTATCGTTCCCACCATTTCTCAAAGATTTTAGCTTCTTTCCCACTGTCACTCTCTCCAATACGACTCCTGTCTAATTCTTGGCAATTTTGATGAACCTTCCAACCTCCTGCCTCTCAGTTTCCTTAATTCCTCTTCTCCAGTGCACTTCTCGTCTGCCCTGCCTCAATCGCTCGCTGTCATGGTCATGCTCCAGACCTTGTCACTACTAACAAGTGCAACTCCTCCACAGTCTCAATTTCGTGTATCTCCCTTACATTCACTCCCTCTCGGGCCCCAACTCCAACAATCCTTTGAGCTCATCGGCAACTCCAAGCCCTCAATTCTGCCAGCTTTTCACCATCCCTCACTCCCGTGATATTCTTCTTTTCATCCTTATCCATCTTAAGTTCCATGACCTATTATCACCAACATTCCCTTGCACCTACCCCTTCTGTGGCACTGGCCCGGCACTTCGTGACTACCCTCCGCACACTTCATCCCACACACGCTGCTGACTGTGGCTGGAGAAAAAACTCCAATGGTGCTGACCAGTCTCACCAGCACCCACCATGGGCCCTCAGTGCTGCCCAGGAGTCACACCATCCTGCCCTCTCCCACTCCCCAGGCGGCAGCTTCACCGCCTCTCCTTCTTCCCCAAACGTCTCATACCTCCTTCCCCATCCTCACTCTCAGCTGAGACTTTGTTTCCCGATCCTCATCTAACAACCTACCAAAGCGCTCTACCAACCTGTCGGCACAGATGGACGACCCTTGCTCGGACCTGGAGCCAATCCCTTCACTCGCACGCTAGATCCCAACCCTTGGCATCTACTCGAGGACATTCTGCTCCTTTCTCTTCTGCACCACCCTCTTCACACACACACGCCCGACCACTGCCATCAGTACACATCCACACTGTTAATTTTCCCATCTGAAAACAAACCTCTCTTGACCCCATTCTCCATTAGCCATCATTTCATCCGGCTGCTCCTCTGTGGCAAAACTCCTCCAGGAGTCCATGTTCACTGTCTGCGGGTCCTCTCATTGACACTTAACTAAACCCATGAGAATCAGGTCCTCGCCCTTCCACTGAAAGTGCTCTCTCATCACAGTCGCCATGAATCGAGGTCCTCTACGACCTTCTCTCGCTAAAACCAATGGTCAGTTCTCAGCCTCCACCGTACCGGACCAATCAGCAGCTTCCAATGCAGATGCTCACTCTCCCCTGCTGCTTCCAGGACCCCCACTTTCGGTTTTCCTCCTACAGCACTGGTTGGCTGCTCCCTTTCCTTCACACTCCGTATCTGATGCCTCAGGAAATCCTGTTAGGTCCACCTTCAAAACGTGTCCAGGATATGACCACTCTCTCCAGCTCCTCCTCCACCACCACCACCCTGGGCCAAGCCACCATCACCTCCACCAGGATTACTGAGATAAATTCCCAACAGGTCTCCGTCCTTCCAGCTTTGCCCTTGAAACACCATTCTCAACAGAGGAAGCAGAGTGATGTTGCTAAATGTCCACTCAGATCAGGAAGCTCCTTTGCCAGTGCAAAGGCTCTTCACATCACTCCCCAAGATGGCCAAAGGCCCAGCGCCATCTGCCCGCTGTGGTCCCCCACTCGCTCATTCCGCTCCAACCACTCCAGCCTCCTCTTTGCCTCGAACTCTCCAGGCCCACTCCCACCGTAGGGCTTTTGCACGTTGTCCTTTCTTCCAGGAAAGCTCCCACTACAGATATCCACAGGCACACTCCCCCATCTCCGTCAAACCCTGGCTCAGACACCTTGTCCATAAGATCATTCCACTTAAAACCCTACCATTCCTGCTCCCCCTTGTCCTGCTCTATTTTTTTTTTCTACAGCACTTACACCTTTTAACATTCCAGGTAAGCTATTTATATAATATTAATATGTTTATTGTTAATGTCTCACTCTCCTCCCAGTAGAATGCAAGCACCACACAGGCAATGATGTTTTGTCTGTGATGCGTCCCTAGAAGACCCTGGCTCACAGCAGGCCCTAAATAAATATTTGCTGAAATAATAATAATAATAATGTTATTGCTGTTGTTATATTTTGTTTACTATACTGGTTGAATCTACCTTTTTTTTTAATTTATGATCCTTTCTTTTCAATACTAATACATTGTTTTCCTTTGACTCTTCCCATTCTCCCTTATTAATCTCTACTTAACACTCATAATGGGTGAAACTTTTGGTATTTGGACTGTGATATGTGTAGGAGTATGGCATCTAATTAAATTCTCAAAAAATTTTAAAGTAGGTGAGAGTTCTGATTGAGGAACAGAAGAAAGGCTAGCTGTGTAAGTTTATAATTGTCTTTAAGTATTGTGACTGATCAGAGATTAAAGATGCACTGAGCCTCATTGGAATTTTTTCCTTTTTAAATCCATTTCATTTTTTACGCATTACCGGTTTAAATTAGTTATAATCCAGCGACTTTCACTTTGTAGGACACTCAATAATTGTTAGCTGAACTAAACTGAGTTCTCACAAGCCAACTGTGTAATTTAGGCTTTTGAGAGTTATTGCTATTTTAGATAAATTTCACTTAACAAAAGAATTCCAAAGAACCACAACTTTGTTCTATAATTTAAAATGTTACTAAAACTCCTAGAATCTTTGAGATATGTTTTCATTATTTTTCTCCTGCTATCAGTACATGATAAAATAACTTTTAAACATGTATTAACACTTAAAAAATGTATAGAAGGCTAATTTTATTTATCAATAGAAAAAAACTAAAGAACAAGTTTTTATGATTGCAGGATCGAGTTACATGCACACAATGTACACTCACCAGGGTCATATGTAAAAGTGTGGAGAAACCTACCCATTCCTAGCAATAAAGCAGAAATTCAAAATAAAAACAAAATAACAATAAAAAACCAAAGATGACTCTCTTCCTTATCTTTAAGGGACCAAGAGAGATTTTTCTTTCTGCGTGATAAAGTGTGAAAAAGAAACTAATCAGGAATATTATAACACAAGGTCCAAGAGACAGAGTCTGCACTAACTATAGGGGAGTTACTGGGCAGAGCACCATTAAATAACCTTGGAAGAGATGAAATGCAGCACAAAACTGAGTGCAAAAAGAGCACTGTGTGCCTACAAAGTTTTAGCATGCCATGTCCACCTGGAAACCTCAGCCATTTTGAACTATTTCCAAATAAGACGAGGGATCATTTCATTTCCATGTGATACCACACAAAAGGCATCTTGGTACTTTCTAGGCTGAGAAAACAGGCAGCAAAATCAGGGCTCTAACTGAATTGTTCAAACTGAAGCACCTAATGAGAGGCTGGACTGAAGAACATCCCCTGACAGAGACATAAACTTGAATTTAAAATAATCAAAACTTTTCTAATGAAAGCCTAAAGTTATCTCTGTCCTAATTTGATTAAACTCTAATAGAAACAAGGGGAAAAAAAAAAAAAAACAGTAAGAGAAGCAGTCAGAACAAATCCCCACAGGTAATCTCCAGTTAGCAAAGGAGACAGTGCACAAATGAAATCTTCAGAGAAAGATTTGGAAAGGAATCTTCATGGCTTTTAACTCATTGTCCAAACTCAGAGAAAGCCTCTTCATCCTGGAAATCAGAACCCTTTAAGAGCAACAAGGACCCTTTACTTAATGCCAAACAAAGATGTCCCAGGTACAATTAAACACCTTTGTAGCAACTCAATTAAACGGTTTCATATGTGCCACTCCATTTATCCCTTGACACACTTTTCTCACATTTTCATACTGCCATACCCTGAATAGCAGTATTCAATGGGAACCAGAGCCAAACAGCTCACCCTATGGCAGGATAAGTAACCTTTTGTTCTTTCCAAAGGCTGACCCATTGGGGAAAAAATAATTGAGAGCCACGTGCTTAAGCAACTTAATAAAACTCTTCTTAGAATGGCATGTAGAGAATAGGACCTTTTAATCAGCAGATGTTAGGCTAGAAAAAGAGCGAAGAAATAAAGAGTATAATGCAATCTATTACAATGATGAATTTCTGTAAGAATGCTAAGGAATGGAGAATGAGAAATTCTCTACCCTGATTTTTAAGGCAAATAAGAAATATATATAATGCAGGAAATTGTGGTCAGTGAATTTTATTTTGGTCCATAGAAATATCCTTGATTGTTCTTGAAAAATATTGAATTTGAGAAATGAGGCATAGAAGGCAAAGATTTTCTCTGGGCGTCATTACCATAAAAATACATTTAATCCCTGAGTTTTGTTCTTATTCAATCTGCCTTTTGTGAGCTGACAGCTCGTATCCTTAGCCAGAAGGGAACTAAACTGAAAACAAATTGAGTTAAGCTAATTAAAGGGTGTGGATTTTAAGTTCATTACAGAGCTCATTATAAAACTACCATGGCTACCAAGTGTCAGCAAGGTCCAGTTTCATCTAAAATGTTGACTCCAGGAGTCCTCCCCTATAGTAAGAGTTCCAAAGCAGTTACCCCAGGCTAAGAATCACTAGCTTACGTTTTTCACTTAAACACAAATGTAGCACCTCCAAGAGCGGTCTCTATATTGCCTGAGGTCACTGAGGAAGCCTTGCAAATTCCTATCCAGGAATTTCTCTTTTTCTCCTTCTATTATTGGATCATTGATAACAGGTTTACTGCATATGGCCCCAGATTCATTACTTTGATCTTTTGCTCTCCTCATTAAAACCTTTTGATCATCCCCTAATTCCTTACTGAATAAATGATCGATTCTTAGCCTAACATCCTAGGTCATTCGTAACTGGACTCCAATCTACTTTTTTCTGATTCATCATCTCCCACGACTTCCTTACCTATATCCTATTTCTCTGGCCAAACTAGAATATCTACAATTCCCTTTTCTGCATTGCCATGCTATGTACCTGCTGGAACAGCCACTCTTCCCTGCCTCTCTCTACATTCATAGAAACCCCCGCACCCAGAACAATGCTTTATACATGTGGGCATTCGATGGACACTTGTTAAGGCATACCCTATTCAAAGTTCCCTTTCCTAAAGTGAAATAGAAATAATCTATTCTACCTCTGATCTCTGACAATACTGTGTTGGATCTTTTCTTATTATTCTTGTTATTACAAAGTAATCTGTAATACTTATAAAAAATTTTCAAAGAGTACATAGGGATATAAAATAGAAATTAAAAGTTAAACTTAGAGCCGGGCATGGTGGTGTGCCTACCGTCCCAGCTACTCAGGAGGCTGAGGCCAGAGGATCACCTGAGCCCAGGAGTTCAGGTCTGTAATGCACGATGACTGCGTCTGTGAATAGCCACTGCACTCGGCCTGGGCAACGTGGCGAGACCCCAACTCGAAAACAGAACAAAAGTTAATCCTGACCTTCCCTCAACCCTCCATTTTTCTTCTTCAAAAGAGCATTAATTAATGTGTATACTTCTAGATTGAACATGTAAAGAACATAAATTCTAAAAGACAAAGGTTTGTTTTTGTTGGTCACTGGGTCCCTAGCTCCTAGAATAGTACCTCATGAGTAAAAGACATTCAGTCGGTATTTGTTGGACAAATGAATTTATGTACTATATATGTTCACCGAATGAATATACATGACACAGCTTCATTTTTTAAACTGATAATTCAAAAAGCAGAGATTAAGCTATACTACTTAAAGTTAAAAGCATCTGCTACCCCGAAGTAAATTTGCAAAAAGGAGATCATAACCCTTCCAAATATATAAATATAGAAGAGAAAAATATATGTCTAGCCAATAAGAAGAACAAAGTAAATATATATGTGCTGATGTGGATATATTCTTAAGTGAAAAGGAACAAGTTATAAATAGCATACTTATTATGATTGTATCTGTATTTTTATTAAAGAATAGCTACAAGTACAACCTAACTGTGTTTCCATCTATGGTAATTTCCACCTGTTGTGTGTGGTTTCTTTCCTCCTCACTGTTATAAGAACCTCGAAGTTCAATTTTCATGCTTTTGTGTTTTTGCCTCCCCTTAGCACAGTGCCATGTACAGAAGATGTACTCGATAAATATTTGCTGATTGAAAGATTTAATAAATAGTAAAAGTATTGAGGATCAAACTGACTTATTATATGAAGAAAAAGAATGTACTGGCAACAGTAACACTAGGCCTATTTCCTGTTCTAATCCTTGTTTTAATAACAACTTCTTTCTTCAACTAATAAAATGCCTTGAACAAAAGGGCATTGCGAAAAAAGCACTGTTTTTCTACACTGCTCCTCTTAATACTTCACTTATGATACCAAATGTGTGGGTTTTTCCCTCACATTAAGCAACTCTCCAGCTCCCTGGACACCGTCATCCAATCAGTTAGAACACAGACTGCCTACGTTAGCGCAGACCCCACGTGTTAAGGGCGCGGTCCCACAAGACTGCCCCACTTCAGATGACAATTGCAAGTAGACGGTTCCCAGGCTGCCCTCATTTCTATCCAATTTGGCAGTACATCAGGGATTCCCAAGACCCCCTCCTTGGGTTCAATGATTTGCTATGATGGCTCACAGAATTCAGGGAAACACATATGTTTGCCAGTTTATGATAAAAGATACAGATGAACAGCCAGGTGAAGAGGTACACAGGGCAAGGTCTGGAGGAGTCCTGAGCACAGGAGCGTCTGTCCCCATGCAGTCGGGGTACACCACCGGCCCAGCACGTGAATGTGTTCACCAACCCGGAAGGTCTCCAAACCCTGTACTTTAGGGATTTTCATGGAGACTTCATCGCATAGGCATAATGGATTATTAACTTAATCTCCAGCTCTGCTCCCCTCTTCAGAAGATGGGGGAGCAGAGGGGGGGCTGAAAGTTCCAAATTTCTAATCGTGGCTTGGTCTTTCTGGTAACCAGCCGCCACCCTGAAGTGATCCAAGAGCCCATCAAAAGTCACTTCATTAGAATAAAAGACACTCCTATCACCCAGGAAATTCCAAGGGCTTTAGGAGCTGTGTGTCAGGAACCAGAGCCAAAGACCAGATATGAGAACAAGAGAGGCTCCTAGCATCTCTATGGTTCAGGAAATTACAAGGGTTTTAGGAGCTCTGTGCCAGAAACCAGGGGCAGAGACCAAATATTAATATACATTTCTAATTATGTCACAGGCACATACTAATGAGACACTGTTGCCATTCCCTAAAACAATACTGCCCACCATTAGCCAGGACAGACATGGTAAGGATGATAATGAAATTCAGACAACAATGCAACACATTTTAGCCATATGTTCCAACTGCCATCCCCAAGAATCTTCATCACGCTGTCATCTGATAGAACGGGAACTAAAAATATAAGGCTACCTCTTCAATTGTTTCTCTTGGAGATAATAACAAACAGAAATAAATAAAGAAACAAATTAAGGGAATAAAAACACACAGACACACACAATCAAATCAAGAAAAGCCTAAAATATGTGACGCGTAAACAGGAAAAAGTCTGTTACTTAACTACAGAAGGAGAGACTATTAACTAACAGAGAGGAGGGGACAATTTACAACACATTTTCTCGCAACCACCCATAGGCAAGCAAGCAAACAAACAAGAAAGGAACACAAATAGTACCAAGACTGAGCTCTCGCCTACAGAACCAGGAAAGCGAGTTCAGGAGGCAACTCCTGGCTAATGTAAATACAACCTCAGATTGATTTTACTTCACATATTCCCCCTGCTGGAGAATCTGTGTTGTCACTATGGAATAACAGCACTTGCCTGTCAACCTCAGCATTCCGGGACTAAGATCATACTCCACCTCCTACCTCTTCCCAAACCGGTCCTCGCCCATGTTCCTATCTCATGGATGGGACACCCCTATCCTTGACACCTCCCATCTTCTATCACCCTCGAGTACAACCTACCACCAAATCCTGCCAGATGTGCCTCCTCATAGCTCTGGTGTCCTTGTCTGCATCTCTGGGCACCCCTGCCACCCCCGACTCCAGCCTCCCCGTTCGATCTACCAGCAGCTCTGGCCTGGAAGGCTTCCAGGGCCAACCAAGTCTGCTCTGTGCCCTTCCAATCTGTCCTCCACTTCAGCCAGTAAACCTGACCATATTACTCTTTTCACTCTTAACAAGGTTTCTCTCTGTTCTTAGGATCATGAACAAAATCAGAGCTATCGCCGAGCACGCTCCACCCTCAGTGCACGCTCCTGTCCCCCACACCCCAGGCTCCAGCCACTCCCGCCTGCTTTCAGGGCCTCTATAGGCTGAGCTCCTCCTGCCACGGGCATCTGTGCCATCCCCTCCCCTACACCCTTGCCTAGTAAATTCTAGTCCCCCGTAGGTGTCAGCTCAATTGTTGCATCCTAAAGGAGACCAAAGTCAACCTAAGTCTTTTAACTGCTTTCCGAGAGTCATGAAGGGATTCCCCCCTCATCCCCAAATTTAGCACTTATCTCAATTTGTGATCACGGACAAGGTTGAGAACACTGGCTGCAGAACCAGACTCCCTGTGCTGGGTCCCCATATCTGCCTCTTACTGGCCGTGTGCCTCAGTCTTCTCATCTTAAAATGGGGTAACAGTGTACCTACTTCTTAGAGTTGTTAGGAGGATTAAGTACCTCTATAGACTTAGATCAGAGGTCAGCAAATTATAGCCCAAAGACCAAATGTGATCTGCTGCCTGTTTTTGTAAATAAAGTTTTATCAGAATAACCACACGTTCCATTGTCTGGGACTGCTTTCATGATACAACAGCAGAGCCGAGTAGTTACAACAGAGACCATATAGCATTCAAAGACTAAAATATTTACTACCTGGCCCTTTACAGGAAACATCTGTCAATCTCTGGCATAGACTATACTGAGCTACACAAATAAATATAGATGAATCTTGAAAATGCTATGCTAAGTGAAAGAAGCCAGTCAAAATGCCACATGTCCTATGATTCCATTCATATGAAATGTCCAGAATAGGGAAATCTATAGAGACGGAAAGTAGATTAGTGGTTGCCTAGGATTGAGGGGGGGTTGGGGGATGGGGATTGGTGGTGGCAGGACTGGGGAGGGTGACAGCTAAAGGGTATGAGGTTTTCTTTGGGAGTGACAAAAATGTTCTAAAATTAAATGTGATGGTTGCACAACTCTGCAAATAGACTTGCAAATAGTTTTTACTATTGAATGGTTCATTTTAAATGGGTGAATTATATGGTATGTGAATTTTATCTTTAACTGTATCTTAACAAAGCTGTTCCTCCAAAAATATTAGCTAGTATCTACGAGACCAATTGCTTATTCTCTGCCTCCTCACCAGCCTGCGGGCCTCTGACAGCATGAGACACTCTGATTTTGCTGGTCATCTTGCCTGCAGCACCCAGCCCAGCACTATTCATGCTGCAGGAATTCAGGGGATATTTGTTGAATGAGTGGTTAAATGACTGGGGGTGGGGGGAGCAGGGGTTTGTTGCTATTTTTCCCCAATTAATGTAAAGATTTAAGTAGTTTGTCGGGAAAATATATGACATTCAATCAGTGATTTCTACTTTGGACCTTGGTATGGGAATCCAGCAACTTCATGTTGCCACACGAGTGAACCACACCCTTGTGTAAACACCTGAGATTTTTACACTGAGGCTTTTGTTTCCAACCCCACAGCTGGAACATAGCTTCCGGCTCTCTTGAGTAAGCAAGTCGTGTCTTTCTAGCCCATGAAAATGAACCCGCAATATAGACAAAATGTTTAGAATCTGGGTGCTAGGTGTCTTCTCTTTCTCACCCTCCTGTGACTCATCTGAGTTGCTCAGTAAATATCTGTGGAATGGATAAATCAAGAAATGACTACATTTCTTTTAACACATATTTGTTACTCCTTCCTACACTTTATCTACCCCATAAAACTGTGAATGTTTTGCTTTTCAAAAATCAAGACCTGTGAGCCTGAACACCTTCTACTGGGGCAGCAATCCCAGCACCTCTGACTTCTGAGTGCCAACGAACCAGACTATATGGAAGAGAGCTGTGCTGTGGTTTTAAGTCCAAGAATCTCACACTTTGGCATGCGGCAGATTACTCAGCGTTACTGTTGAAGTGCAGGTTTCTGGAGAGATTCTGACTCCTAGAGATTCTGGTTCAGGCCTTCACATACCTCACTCTGAGAAACATTTCTCTAAATCAATTGAACTGATTCACACGTGTAACTTATTCTTGAGACAACAGAAGGAAACAGGAAGGGCCTGGAAAATACAGTAATGAAATACTAAACTCTGAGATATTAATGTAATGCATCTCAAAATAAATCTACTATAACATATTGGTATCCTAAGACATACTTGGAGGGGGGCTCAGAAGGCTTGCTGGAGCAAGTCAGGCCCAGGAGTAAGTGGAACCTCAAGGGTAAGGAGCCATGATGCTATTTCATTAGAGACTACCAACAAAGTGGTAAGGTAGGCGTTTTATAAATAGAAAAGCTGTAGCTCCCAGAAGATGAAGGATTTTTATACACTCATTCAATAAAACACTTATTGAAAGCCTACTATGTCTTGGATAATGTGCTTTCGATTTCACATCTGATGGTGGAGAAATTCAGATCCAGATGTGTCTGATTCAAAATCTATATATTTTTCATTATAATTCAAAATCAGGTGAAATGTCAAATCCATGGCCACTCCAGCTACCACTCCTCTCTCTCCTCCCCTTCAAACCCAAACTTCTTCAGAGAGTTGTCTACACTCGCTGTCTTCACTTCCTTACTTACCACTCATTTCTTAACCCACTGTAAGCTGGGTTGCCCCAATCACTCCACTAATTCTCAGCTAGGCCACTTAGAATATTCCCATTGCTGAACTTCTCAGTACTTACAGAGTATCTTAAAATTTCTTTTATACACATACACACATACACACACACGTGCGCGCGCACACACACACACACAGATTTTTAGAGACAAGGTCTCACTTTGTTGCCAAGGCTAGAGTGCAATGGCACCATCATAGCTCACTGCAGCCTCAAACTCCTGGGATCAAGTGATCCTCCTGCTTCAGCCTCCTGAGTAAGCTGGGACTACAGGTGCACGTCACCACAACCGGCTAGTTTTTCTTATTTTTTTGTAGAGACAGTGTCTTGCTATGTTGCCCAGGCTGGCCCGCAACTCCTGGCCTCAAGCAATCCCCGCAAAGTGCTGGGATTACAGCCCTGAGCCACAGTGCCCAACCAGGATATCTTAAAACTTCTGACATTGTTTCCTACCCTATTCTTCTTGAAATACTCTCCTTCTCTGGATCTCATGATACCACACTCACCTGGTTTTCTTCCTACTTTTCTGAACATCCTTTCTCAGGCTCTGCTATGGGCTTGTTTTTTTTTTCTATCTCTGTCAAGTTCTGCCTGGACCCTTCTTTCTCTTTCTCTAGATATTTTCATCTACTCCGATGGAATAACTTCCCATTTGTATACTAATGACCTCCAAATCTTCACCTTCAGCCCAGGTGTCTGTCTGTCCTGAGCATCATGTCTGTATGTCCCATTGTTGTCTGGGTAGCTCCACTTGGTTATTCCACAGACACCTCAAACTCAACATTTCCAGAATGGAGTTATCATCTCTAACCAATTCCCTCCCCAACCAAAGTTGTTGTCCTGCATTTTTTTTTTTCCAGTGGATGGTTTATCATCCACTGATTTACTCAAAAATAAACCTGAGTCATTTTTGATGCTTCCCTCTCCTTCAATTCCTCACACCCAGTCATCAAAAAGCCCTGATACCTGTTAGATATCTTGAGTATCTATTTCTCTGCATCTCCACTGCCCGCCCTGTATCAGGACCCCATTCTCTCTCAGCTTGACCACCATAACAGACTACACTGGTCTTTCCGCCTCCACACTCACTCCCTTAAAGACTACATCCCACACTGCTCCCTGGGGGAATTTCTAAGAGCATTTCTGTCTCTACTCAAAATCCTCTCATTGCTTCTCCTTGGTCTCAGGAAAAATTCCAAACCCCTGTATGTTTACATGACTCCAGAGCCTGGTCTCTTTGCAGTCTCCTCCAAACTCTAATCCTTAGTCTCACCGAACATCCATTTCTTTAATATGCCACATTCACCCTCATCTTCTCACCTTCACCTGCTCATCTGCTCTTTTAGGTCAAAGCTTAGGAATCACTTGCTCTGGGAAGCCTTCCCCAGGTCTGGGATGGGCACCCCTGCTCCATACTTCCACAGTGCCAGGTCTTCCCCCTCTTGCAGCTCACATCACATGACATTGCAATAGTCGGTGTGCTCATGTGATCCCTGCAATCAGGAGATACATTTTAGAAGAGGCATGTGCTCAGCACAGTGCCTTGTACACAATACATGTTCGAAAATATTTGTGGAAGCTGGATGTGGTGGCTCATGCCTGTAATCCTAGCACTTTGGGAGGCAGAGGCAGGAGGATAGCTTGAGGCCAGGAGTTTGAGATCAGCCTGAACAACATGGCAAGACCCATCTCTACAAAAAATAGAAGAATTATCCAGGCAGGATGGTGCACACCTGTAGTCCCAGACACTGAGGAGGCTGAGGCAGGAGGATTGCTTGAGCCTAGGAGTTTGAGGCTGCAGTGAGCTATGATGATGCCACTGCACTCTAGCCTAGGCAACATAGAGAGACCCTTTCTCCAAAAAAAAAAAGTTGAATAATGAATGAACAAGTGAAAGGGGCTCTAAGAATAAGTTAATCTATACTAACAAAAAAAGGCATAACAAGAAATGGAATAGTATTCTCTTACCTTAAAAAGAATCCTAACTTTCCCTTCCTGATGTGTCTGATATCTGTTTCCCTTCACAGCAAAATTTCTTGAAAGCGTTGAAAAGTCATTATTTCTACTTCCTCATCTCCCAATCTCTCCTCAACACACTCCAGGCAGGCTTCCATCTCTACCACTTGAAGACAGCTAACCTGTGAGAGCCACCAACAAACCCCATGAGCCCAGTCCAGCGGGCACTTCTCTGTACTTATCTTGGCTGCTCTGTGGCATTCAATACAGCGGACCACACCTCCTTCTGGAGACTTTCATCTAGGGGTCCCAAGCCATCACATTCACCTGGTTTTCCCTCTTTGTCCCTGGCTGCTCTTTCTCAATGTCCTTGGCTTGCTCCTCCTCTTCTGCTTGCCCTCTAAACACAGAAAGACCCAAAGGTCTGCTCTTGCTACATGCTCCATAGGTGACCTCATCCGATCCCTGACCGGCTCAGGCCACCCGTGCCCACCACAACCCAGCCACACGAGGCTTCCTTTGCTCCATGAACTCACCAAGCTTGCCTCCACCGTAGTGCTTTTCTTTGACCTATTGCCTCAGACTAGAATGCTCTTACCAAAGGGCAGCCCTTTGTGTTACTTAGTTGCTCCTAAACTGTCCCTCCTCAGAAAGGCCTTCTCTGATCTAAAGAAGTCACCCAGACACTCTTGACATAAACCCATTGAAATCTTCTGTGTAACACTTATCATGTGATGGTATTTTTCTTGACTATAATCTAGTCTAATTTAAATAGAAGCACCACGGGCACGTGAAGCTTATTGAAGTTGTTCACCTCAGCAATCTCCTACCTAAATAAAACAGTGCTTGACACAAGGTAGCATCTCAGGAAACATTTGCTGCATGAATGAATCAACAGATTTACTGATATTCACAAAAATCATAATTATGTGATGAAGTGGTAAATTGGAATTCACCTGTACTCTTGAAACGTTTTGTTTTGAAGACATCAAAACCCCTGGAAGTTGTGCCAATAAAACATTCAGACTGCAGCAGACAGAGCTACACAGCAGAACCAGTTCTCACTATTAAAAACCCCACTTAACTAAAGAAAAGGCCAATTCTGATGTTTTGGAAAGATGTTAAATGTTCCTCAGATTTGAGAAGGGTTGTTTGTGTTCTGCATTTGAGCCAGGAACCCTTCACCCTGCAACACGTCCCCGCTGATGAAATTGGTAATCCCATGTGCAGTCAAGGCAGGAACCAACGCAGGACCAGAGAATGCTGCTCCACCCACGGGCAAACAGCAAGAGCACGTGGCTACTCCTTCCGCCCGTGTCCTCCCATGCTCATCCAACATGCATCACCGCACAGACCCTCAGTGACCATAAGAAATTATTCATCCAGAATGCGAAGTCTCTTCTCCAAAGATACACACACTTAGAACTTCAAAAATTCCATTTCCCTGATAAATCATTCATATGCTTTTATCCACCACTTTCAAATGACTCTAAAAATATCTAGTGGTGGTAAACGTTGGCTCGCTTACATATTGAGAACAATAAATGCAGTTACCTTTTACCGAAATTCCCTGAATCATTTGGGAAAATGAAGTCATTCAGGGAAACTGTAATCACCAATGCCGAAATCAGATGAGGGAAGTAATGTCTGAAAGAGGCACATTTAGAATGACCTCCAACTTTCAGAGTGTTAAATCACACACTAAACCCACCAAATGGTTATAAATTAATATACTATATTAACTTATTAACTTTCACATTTTCAAGGTAATATTATTTTGAGTTTTATTTTTTCCTAACATACTACTCGAAGTTCTTAATAATTACACTTCCATCCAACACACATGGATACACAGAGGCTCAGAAAATCTTGTATCTCATGGAGCTAATTAAAAAGGATTTTTATTTCTATAAGGAATGAATGAGACCTTTGTTAACCCATTTTAACAAGACTCAAAATGACCCTGGATTTATCTTGCCCGAGTTTTCAAAATGTAACTGACCCAGAATAAAGTAAGCTTATCCCCAAATTCCTAGCAAAAACATAGCCAAAGTTCCCAGAAGCCAAAACTGTATATATTAACACAATGTAAGGGAAAAAATTTTTTCCTGAAAAATACCACACAGTGCAAAAACAAGAGTTCTTATTTTATTTTTCATTTAATTAGAATATTTTTAAGATTATAAGGCTTTATAATACCAAGGCGAACAACCTTCCAAGAAAATACAGCAGAAGATAATATCAGCTACTATGATAACAGGAACTTTCTGGAAGTTTTTGTATTGTTACAGTACAACACTGATAGGCAGTGAAGGGCTATAACTTGATTATTTTCTCTGGGTGTAATAACCATCTCACAAGCCAAAACAGACCCCAGAGATGATCTGCTTTTATTCATAAGAACTGAGTAGTCTGAATCAGTTAGGGAAGCAAAAATATTACCTGCTAACACATGTCTTTTTCTTACTCTTCGTTCATCATTTCCATCAAAATTCCACACTGGGAGCTTTGCTGCAAAGGGCTAGATATTCCACCCAGAAGCCTTTTATTAATCCCGTTCCTCTTTCTAAGACTTCATATGGTTTCATCCACTCACAGTGATAATAAGGTAGAATAGATTTTTCGCTCAGAACCACGATACTAAAGTGCTACTGAGCTCCAAAACATCATAGACACATCTCACCGCCTCATGTCTAAAGAAATCATGTTTCCATCCTACCTGACAATTTTCAGAACATGGAACAGTTCTTCTAATCCAGAGTATGTTATAGACCTTTGTCTTTTTATACCGGAATGGCCACTCAGTTATTCATTATACAATTGTTTATCGAAAGCTTAAAATATTCACAAACATCATTGGCAATAAAGATACAAGAGTACTACATGCAGAGGACCTAAAACATACTTGGAGGCCCTCGGAAGGATTACTGAAGCAAGTGATATGCAAAAAAGAGAGGAAATTCAAGGATTAGAAACAATTACGTAGGGCTCAGTAAGAAGACAACAAACTCCAGGGAAGTTCTGAGCAAACTGTTTCCTTTTTACAGTGAGAGGAGTATGTAACTCACCTTGCAAATAACATTACACAGAGAAAATTTTTATTCTTCATCTCCTTAAAAGTGAAGCATGAAAAGATAGTCCAGATATTTTCATTCATATTTTGGTTGAATTTGTACGATGGATACCAAAATTAGGAACATGACCCTATCAAGTTAAAGACTTTGACTCATCTCATAAGAATGATCGATTATATTTGCACCCCGGGCTATTTTCTCATTTCACATGACATCAACAGGCAAAAGCACACCTAGACTATGTGCTTCTTCAAGGTGCCCGATTTATTTTTCTTTGTACCTATAACACCTAGCTCACCGTACAGAGTTGGCACTCAGCGTTTACTAATAACTAAATAAAATTAAACACGACACCTCCATTATGAGGCTTGTAATCTAACCAACTAAACAGAGATAACATTTAATGCTACTAAAAATAATAAACAAATTGAAAGCCTCCCTTCAGATGGATACTCAATAAATAATGAATAAATTTAAATGGAGTAATAACCCAACTACAGAGATTCAGATTTCACTACTGGGCTCTGCCAAATAATGATACCTACCCAGATGATACAGAGGGTTTTTTAATCGTTTAAAATATGTCATCTAGATGATAACAGTATTAAATAAAACATATAAGCATTGTTTGAAATGACACCGTAGCTAGGCTGAATATGTTTTTATACAGGTTCGTGCAGATGGTTAACCATTCACCAGCATCTTGGCAGGACTGCGTGAAAGTTAACTCCTCATGTGGTGGCAAAGGTAACAGAATACACACTCCTTCCTGGTTCTGTGTCTAATTAACGACAACATCCTGTATCTGGATATTGTTTTTCTAAAGCATTGGACTACACTGTTTTTGAAACCAAAATAATTTGCTTCTGCTATGTAAATTTATTGTGTCCTATAGACCAACAAATTGCATTTATTTGATAAAAAAGAAATAGCTTAAATATGAAATACAGAATTGCCTACAGTTGTCATTTAAAATTTCTCAAGAAATGATAAATGCTCGAGGTGATTCATATCCCAATTACCTTGATTTGATCATTACACATGGTATGCCTGTATCAAAACATCACATGTACCCCATAAATATATACAACTATTATATACCGATAATAATTAAAAAAAATTCTCAAAATGACTCCACCTAGACTGCCAATTTCACTCATTACTATCACTTTCAAATGGGCCCTCCCCTGTGTTATGCTTTTAATCTTTCCATAGCACAGGAAGTTCAAGAGTTTTTTTACAAAGAACCTTTTATCTACGACAATTTATTTTAAGCACATTGATATGAATAATATTTAATGGTCTTCTTATTTAATACCATTATACTTAGTAAAAACACATTAAATTAAATTAATAATTTGTATACTATACATGCTACCACTATTATCCCAAACAGCTCAGTTTCCAAACCTTGGAGCCTCGCTACCTTATTCTCCATACTCGATAGTTGCAAAGTCCTGTTGAGTCTTCCACATTAAAGCTTTCATATCTGTCCCATATTTTCATACTCATTGCTATAACCCTAGTCCTGGCACACACTACCGACACCCAGATATTCGCAAATGCGTCCTAACTAGTTTCTCCAACTCTGCTTTCCCGCCCTTTTCCAGCCTTTCTATAGCTCAAAGCCAGATTAATCCCCTAATCACAACTCTGACCTGTGACCACATAACTCTCACTGCTTAAAAGCAGAAACCCCAGAGGAGTTGGGTTTGAATTCAGCTCCCTTAAGGATTTTAATGGCAAGAAAATCCCTTCCAACTTTAAAATCCTGTGATACTTTTTCCAACTTTACCCCTTACTGCTTTCATAATCGTATCTATCCAACACTTCAAAAAATTGTTCCCTGCACATACCTTTCTCACCTGAAGGGCTCAGCAGAGATGTTTCAGACAAAATATGCAGCTTCTATTTTCTTATGGTAAAAGGTAAGGAAGCATCTATTACTTTGCCAAGTAAGAATCTCAAATGGAAAGATTTGAAGGAATTCTATAATGGACATCTTGGTAAAGCAAATAATTTTTAAAGACCGCCATTTATTTATCATTTTAATAGCCTGAATTTCCATATCTCAAATGTATTTAAAATGTGGACCATCCAGAGTCATACAAAATGCACTCAACTAAAATAAATTCCATTTTTTACACCGACCTGCTCAAATTATACATATCATTCCTTTCTCTTCCTAACCATCCAACCATTGCAATGCTATTCGCCTCACTAGATGCAGAGAACATAAACATCTACCTACAAAAATCTCCCTGTAAATCCCTTCATAAAGGTATTTTCTCAAATATCACACAAAGGATGAACAAAAAGAAAGATGAAGTCACCTGCTTATTGTCCTCCTCTATGAATTTCAGCAAAGCACTACTTGATTTCTAGGCCTTGACTTCCATATGGAATATCTGCTTTTGTGACATATCAGTGACGAATCACCACCACATTTCAATTCAGACGGTTTAATATTTTCTTGAGTGTATTATTCTGACTCAGGGTGTTGCCACAATTATTTCACCTTAGATTAAGTTTTTGATAAAGTTAATTAGGCCATTCTATCTGCCTCTAAAAAAGATTGTGAAACAAAGAGAAATAAAAACTTTCTTAGGAGCAGTGATCCTGAGCCTCTCATATTACAAGAAATCTCTTCTCATATTACTCCAAGGATCACCGAGCACATGTGAATTTTATGAAATGCAGGTCTGCTTACATGGTATACAAAGCCAAATGCTTTTAAGACCATTGCCAACAGCCTTCAGGTCAGTAATATTTCATGTCGATAATATCGCCTATCAATTCTTTTTGCCCTAATAGCTAATAATCTTGTCATGAAACCAAAACTGCCTTTTGAAATATATACAAGTTCCTTCCTTCTTTTTTTCTTTCTTTCCTTCCTTCTTTCCTCTCTGCCTTTCAGCCTAAGACCAACAACACTGGTTCAAAGAATCATTTATAAATTCACTGATAATAATATGGAACTTAACTTTGGGAAATCTATTCATTTCACAGTTAAGCCTTCATTGTACAGGCATGGGAACTTCTTGGCTGATATCTCGAGGGTACCTGGCTAATGTGAACAGACCTTGTCCAGTGTCAACTTGATGACATTATAATATTGGCTTTCCCTTTCTCTCCCTATGGAGCAATGCATACAGCACCACAATCCTCTAAATACGTCACGAAAGTTAAATCATTCAGACTGGCTAGTGCATAAACATATCACATTTCCATTGCAAAACAGTCCATACTAGTCTCCTTTTGTAAAGCAGATTGCATAACCTCGTATAATTCAAAACACACTATATAAGAAACCACTCACTTCTCAGTAACTTGTTAATTACTTTGAGCTACTTATGAACCTGAGATCACCAATGTTACTTGAAGATGCCCATTCGTACTATGGATGTAAAAGTTTGCTATGGATTAAAAAGGATAAGGCTAAGATTTAATTAATTTTCCAAAGAAAGTTTTTAAGGAAATTCCCTCTTTCCAACTGTTCTTTGAGGTGTGTCAAAGACAGTGGGATGCAATAGAAAAAAAATTGTCCTCCAAGTTAAAACCCAGCCATGCTGCTCACTAGCTGTGTGACTCTGGGAAAGCAATTCAGTCTTTCTGAGCCACAGCTTCTTTCTCTGCTCCTCAAAAATTTAAAAGTCTACCTCACAATGGGGGATCAAATGAGATGATATATGCAAAAGTGCTACGTAAGCTAGAGCATGCTACATAACAGAAGCTCATTCTGTAGTGGGGAAAAATATTATTTAATACATGTAATAATTATAATACTATAAATGTTCAAATAGACACTATGGGAGAACACAGGAGGGAGCAGGTTATCTCAGCCTAAGAGAGAGTACGGCTCACAGAGGAGATGGAGTCTAACTGGCCTGGGATGGATGAGGAGGACTTCTGGGGTTGGGGGAGGTGCTAGGGAAACTGCAGGGAAACAATCTAAACAAAAGCACACGGCGGGGGAGGGGGTGCAGGGAGGGTATGGTCTGTGGGGCTGGAGCACAGGGTGTTTAGGGGACCATGGTGGGAGATAAGGGCAGAGACAAAGGTCAGCACCTTTGTCTCAGGAAAAGCTTGTAAACCATGCCAAGAAGTCTGGACTTTATCCCACTGGTGATGGGAAGCCATAGAAAAGAAATGTCAAAGCAAAAACACTACACTTCTGGTTATAATTTTTTCCTATATACCACGAGGTTTCTACTCTAGCTGTGTATTCCTGGATAAGAAATACTTTGAGAAATAGATTTTGACTGTAAATATGTAAAAAGAAATGATTAATACGATGCATTTATTGAGTCCCTACTCTGTATCAGGCACTACGGTAAGCCCTTGGCATATAGTAAATTGTTCATCTTCAAAACGTAGCTGCAACAAGGGCATTATCATCCACATTTTACAAACGAGGAAACTGAGACTCAAAGGATCAAATCTCTTGTCCAAGTTCAAAGAACTAGTAATTGGCAGAACCAGCATTAGAAATTACATTTATCTGAGTATTTACTGCAGCCCAAACGTCACATGCAACTAAAACTTCACAGAAAAATAAGATCATTGATTTTTTTGAGTTAAATGAAAGCTTGATTCCAACTATGTGTGAATATTATGACATTATTTTTTCTAAAGTTTTTAGGAAATTTTTTAAGTTCTTACCTCAAGTATTTCCTCTCAGCAATTTTTAGTCTTTCTTACTCCATACAAATTAGACAAAAATTATTTTTATTTTATTTTATTTTATTTATTTTTTTTTTTGAGACAGAGTCTCACTCTGTTGCCCAGGCTGGAGTGCTGTGGTGTCAGCCTAGCTAACAGCAACCTCAGACTCCTGGGCTCAAGCGATCCTCCTGCCTCAGCCTCTTGAGTAGCTGGGACTACAGGCACGTGCCACCATGCCGGCTAATTTTTTCTATACATTTTTAGTTGTCCAGCTAATTTCTTTTCTATTTTTAGTAGAGATGGGTCTCGCTCTTGCTCAGGCTGGTCTCGAACTCCTGAGCTCAAACAACCACCCGCCTCAGTCTCCCAGAGTGCTAGGATTACAGGCATGAGCCACCGCACCTGGCCCAAAAATTACTTTTAAAAAGCCTGGTACATATAGTCTATACCAACAGCTGTTGATTTCTATCTCAACCCCAAAGTCAAGAAGCAAACCATTCAAAACTGATTTTTAATTAAAAGGAAAATATCAGAAAGAAAGTCATTTTGCAATCTTTATCGTAAGTGACTCAAAATCTATGACTTTATTCTAAAAAAGGACCCAATATGAAATTTTAAAAGTGTTGCATAATACTATCCATAATCTTAAAATTACTTTAAAATACATAGTTTCACATTTTCAAACACTTGCCATAGTCTTATTTCTTTTATACTAGCTATAACTTTACTCAACTCCAAGATTCGCTTTATCAACAAAAGTGGAAGATCTAGCAGCTAATGAATTTTCAAAATACAACACAAATATTGTCAAGCTCCACAAGAAGCACTAACAACAAAAACTGATAGTACTTATATACATGCACACATGATACACGTGATTGAAAGGTCATTCATTTATAATATTACTACTCTTCCTTTCTATTACAGCACAATAAGAATGTGCATTTAAAAGAGGTTATGCAAGAAGGAACAAAGTAAGTACAAACAATGCCAAGCAAACTATGGTTAACTATTTACTTTTCACTGCAAATGAAACACATAGACTCGGAGTAAGAAGCTGGAGATACCAAATTCCTTCCAGGTATCACCTACTTTTTCTAGAGAGCTGAGACAGCAATAAAGAAATTGAAGCATACTGAAAGGTTTCTACTGTTGGAAAAACACAGATATATTAAAAATCCCCCTAAGAGAGACAGACAGCAGTATGATTTGTGACTCGATGAGAATACGGTTTCCATGGTTTCTGCAGGTGTCACCCCACCCAATCTGAGTTACCTTGCAGTGAAATATGGAGATCGTCGATGCCCAAGGAAACCTGTTCATCTTCTGTGGGAAGCACAGGACTAGATGCCATTCTTTGACTCAACAGAGATTATATCTTGTCCATCTCAGTTAAAGAAGTAAACTGAAAGTGAAATGCATAAATGTTCATTAGTAACTTTGCAGCTCTGTACTTCTAGTAAACAAGCATTGCCAGAAAATAGCAGCAGCCGAAAGCTACCCTCTAAAACAAGTATGGCTTTCTAGTGAGTGTTTCCACAGTCCATGAAGAACACAGTAACTACGCCTTCTTTCTGAATTATAATCAAGATTTTGCCCTGTGACCTATTCATGCCCTTTAGAGTTGCTTTCAGAATTCCAAAAGAACTAGCACTGTAGACTCTACACTAGTGGTGAAAAGGAAAGCTATACTATTACGTTTAATAATTTGTCTAGAGTAAGTAAAGGTGACACAAACTGATATCTTAGGCGTTGGTGTATATGTCATTGTAAACCTTCAAACCTGCAAGGATTTTCTTTAAAACTTTTTTTAAACTTAGCTCCTTTTCTGCTCCATAAATGTTGCCATTTACTGGAAACAATAAGAGCTGGGCCCACACAGCTTGCAAAGTGAAACTAAAAAAACTAATATTGTCAAAAAGAATATTTTGATGAGGTATCTATTACATTGAATTATTTTCCCAGGGGCTTATTGTTCCCACCAACACATTTTTTCCCCTAGCCCCACCTTGACTCTTAAAGAATCCTTCCAGTAAGAGTAATTTTTATTCTATAACTCTTAAAAAGCACTGATTCACGAATGCATATGTCACTATTAGTTTCTGGGGGCTGAGAATAAAACACTGACTTCTCTGACCATCCAGATGGTCAAATAACAAAATAAAACTAACCAACCACAAAAATATAAAAGATATTAGGGGATGGACAAAGGAATAGATAAATGTATAGCTTTGTGATCAAGCAAGTATTGCAAAATGTTAATGTCAGAATCTATGTGTTAAATATATAGGTGTTCACCATAAAATCATTTAACCTTTGCTGCATACTAGAAATTTTTCATAATAAAACAATGGGAGGAAAATTAAAAATAAATAAATCCAAGGCCAACAGCTAGATACAATCAATCACAGTAAATATTAAATAGACCACTTTTTAAAATGCAAATAAGAATCATTATACAGTT
>RJWJ010025486.1:0-23845 GCA_004363605.1 Indri indri | reverse complement strand
TAAGACAGTAATGCAGGAACTGAAGGACAAACAAAGCTATAAGACAAATAGAAAACAAATAGCAAAATTACAGAAGTAAGTCCTTCCTTAACAACAATTACTTTAAATGTAAATGTATTACACTCTCCAGCCAAAACACAGAGATTAGCAGAATGGATGAAAACACATGTACCAACTATATGCTGTCTACAAGAGACTCGCTTTAGATCCAAAGATATAAAGAAGTTACAAATGAAAGTATGGGAAAAGATATTTTATGCAAATAGTTACCAAAAGAGAGCAGGGATGGCTATACTGATGTCAGATAAAATAGACTTTAAGTCAAAAAGGTTTACAAGAGATAAAAAAGGATATTATATATTAATAAAAGCCTCAATACATCAGAACATATAACAATTATAAACATTTACAGACCATTTATAGACCATCAAAATATATGAAGCAAAAATGACAGAATTGAAGGGATAAATTGACAACTCTACAATAATAGTTGCAGACTTCAATACCTTACCCTCAATATTGGATAAAACAACCAAACAGAAATACAGAAATAGAGAATTTAATGCAAAAATCCAATCAATCAATAAATTGGTTGTTATAGATCCATTAGAGCATTAAAACAATAGATGTAACAGATATATATAGAATACCTTAGATAACAACAACATACACATTCTTCTCAAGTTCACATGGGACATTTTCCATTATAAATCATATGTTAGGCCACAAATTAAATTTCAATAGGTTTAAAAAGATAGATGTCATACAAAGTATCTTCACTGACCACAAGAAGATGAAGTTAGAAATCAGTAACAGAAGTAGAACTGGAAAATTCACAAATTTGTGGAAATTACACAACACATTCTTAAACAACCAATGGATCAAATAAGAAATCACAAGGGAAATTAGAAAGTAGACATGACAGGAAATAAAAACACGACATACCAAAATTTATGGGATGCAGTGAAAGTAGTGCTAAGGGGGAAATTTATAGCTATAAAAACTTACATTAAAAACCAAAAAAGGGGCCAGGCACGGTGGCTCACACCTGTAAGCCTGACACTCTGGGAGGCCGACACAGGAGGATTGCTTGAGCTCAGGCATTCAAGAACAGCCTGAGCAAAAGTGAGACACTGTCTCTACTGAAAATAGAAAAATTAGCTGGGCTTGGTGGTGTGTGCCTGTAATCCCAGCTACTTGGGAGGCTGAGGCAGGAGAATCGCTTGAGCCTAAGACTTTGAGGTTGCTGCGAGCTACGTTGATGCCACAGCACTCTAGCCCAGGTGACAGAGTGAGACTCTGTGTCAAAAAAGAAAAAAAACAAAACAAAAAAGAAATCAACCACCTACCTGTAAAACTTAAAGGACTAGAAAAAGAAAAACAAACCAAACCCAAAGCTAGCAGAAGGAAGAAAATAATAAAGATTAGAGAAGAGAAAAACAAAATGGAGAAGAGAAAAATAAAAGAGAAAAATCAATGAAACCAAAAGTTGGTTTTTCAAAAAGAGCAACAAGGCCAAGTGCAGTGGCTCACACCTGTAATCCTAGCACTCTGGGAGGCCGAGGCGGGTGGATCGCTCAAGGTCAGGAGTTCGAGACCAGCCTGAACAAGAGCGAGACCCCACCTCTACTAAAAAAATAGAAAGAAATGATCTGGACAACTAAAAATACATATATATCTATATATACATATATATAGAAAAAAATTAGCCGGGCATGGTGGTGCATGCTTGTAGTCCAAGCTACTCGGGAGGCTGAGGCAGAAGGATTGCTTGAGCCCAGGAGTTTGAGGTTGCTGTGAGCTAGGCTGATGCCACGGCACTCTAGCCTGGGCAACGGAGGCAGACCCTGTCTAAAAAAAAAAAAAAAAAAAAAGCAACAAAAATGAGAAATCTTTAACCAGATGGATGAAGAAAAAAAGAGAGAAGACTCAAATTACTAAAATCAGAAATGAAAGTGGGAACATTACTACTGATTTTACAGAAATAAAAAGGACTATAAGAGAATACTATGAACAATTGTATGCCAACAAACTGGATAACCTAGATGAAACAAACAAATTCCTAAAAACACAAAATCTACCAAGACTAAATATAAATAAGTAGAAAATCTGAATAGACCTATAACTAGTAAGGAGACTGAATCAGTAATCGAAAATATCCCAGCAAAGTACAGCCCTGGACCTGAAAGCTTCATGGGTGAAATTTATCAAATATTTAAAGAAGAACTAAAACCAATTCATCTCAAACCTTTCCAAAACATTGAAAGGAAGGAACACTTTCTAACTCATTCTATGAGGCCAGCATTACTCTGATGCCAAATCTAGACAAAGACACTACAAGAAAACTACAGACCAATATCCCTTATGAACATTGATGCAAAAATCTTCAATAAAGAACTGGCAAACCCAATTCAGCAGCATATTAAAAGTATTATATAACATGACTAAGTGGGACTCATTCTTACAAGATAAGAATGGTTCAACATATGAATACTGGTCAATGTAGGGAATTAAGGGAATGAAGGGGAAAAAAACCTATATGATTTTCTCAATTGATGCAGAAAAAGCATTTGATAAAATTCAACTTCTATTCCTAGTTTGTTTCATGATAAAAACACTCAACAAACTAGGAATAGAAGAAAACTATCCCAACATAATAAAATCCATGGACGAAATACTCACAGTGAACATCATGCTCAAAATTCGCCACTTTTATTTAACATAGTACTGAAAGTTCTAGCCAGAGCAATTAGGCAATAGAAGGAAAAAACAAGCATCTAAATTGGAAAAGAAAAATAAAATGAGCTCTGTTTGCAGATGATATGATCTTATATGTAGAAAACCCTAAAAATTCCACGAAAGAACTGCTAGAATAAACAAATTCATTAAAGTAGCAGGATATAAAGTCAACACAAAAAATCAGTTGCAACAGCATCAGAAAGAATGAAATGTTTATGCATTAACTTAACTGAGGAGGTGAAAGACTTCTACAATAAAAACTACAAAACATTGCTGAAATAAATTAAAGAAGACAAAAATAAATGAAAACACATCCCAAGTTCATGGATTAGAAGACACAATATTGTTAAGATGTCAATACTATTCAACAACACAATCCACAGATTTAACACATCTCTATTATTCAATGATATTTTTTGCAGTAATAGAAAAGCCAATCCTAAAATGGAATGTCAAGGGTCCTGAATAGCTAAAGCAATCTCGAAAAACACAAACAAAGCTGGGAGATTCACATTTCCTGATTTCAAAATTTACTACACAGTTACCGTAATCAAAACATGTGGTAATGACAGAAGGATAGATACACAGACCAATGGAATAGAACTAAGAGCCCAAAAATAAACTTTTACACATATGATGAATTGATTTTTAACAGAGTGCCAAGACCATTCAGCGGGGAAATAACAGTCTCTTCAACAAATGGTGCTGAGATAACTGGATATCCACAAGCAAACTAAGGAAGTTGGACCCTTACCTAACACCATACACAACAGTTAATTCAAAATGTATCAAATACCTAAATCTAAGACCTAAAACTATAAAACTCTTCAAAGAAAATATAGGGCAAAAGCTTCACAACACTGGAATTGGCAATGCTTTCATGGATATGACACCAAAGGCATGAGCAACAACAACAACAAAAATAGACAAATTGGACTTGTGAAAATTTTTAAAATTTGTGCATCAAAAGACAATATCGAAGAGTAAAAAGGCAACCCACAGAATGCAAGAACATATTTGCAAATTATATATCTGACAAGGGATTGATATCCAGAATATATAGAGAACTAAAACTCAACAACAAAAAATCCAATTAAAAAATGGGAAAACTTGAATAGACATTTTTCCAAAGATACACAAATGGCCAATAAGCACATGAAAAGATGGTGAACATCACTAATCATTAGGAAAATGCAAATGGAAACTACAATGAGATACCACTTGACACCCATTAGGATATGGGCTACTATCCAAAAAAAACAGAAAATAACATGTGTTGGTGAGGATGTAGAGAAATTGGAACCCTTGTACACTGTTGGTAGAAATGTAAAGTGGTACAGCCACTGTGGAAAACAGCATGGTGGTTCCTCAAGAAATTAAAAATAGAACTATCATATGATCCAGCAATTCCACTTCTGGATATATACCCAAAAGAATTAAAAACAGGGCCTTGAGATATTTGTATACCACGTTCATAGCCGTTTTTTACAATAGCTAAAACATGGAAGCAACCCAGATGTCCATCGACAGATAAATGGTTAAGTAAAATATGGTATATACCACAATGGAATAATATTTAGCCTTATAAAGGAAAGAAATTCTGACATATGCTACAATGTGAATGAGCCTTGACAGCATTACGCTAAGTGAAATAAGCCACTCACAGAAAGACAAATGCTGTGTAAGTCCAATTATATGAGGTGCTTAGAGCAGTCAAAATTAAAGAGACAGTAGAACCACCAGATGGTTGCCAGGAACCAAGGGGAGAGGGAAATGGGGAGTTATTGTTTCCTGGAGCAGTTTTACAAGATAAAAAGAGTTATGGAAGCTGGGCACAGTGGCACGTGCCTGTACTCCTAGCTACTCAGAAGTCTAAGACAGGAGGATCACTTAGGCCCAAGAGTTCAAGGCTGTAGTGCATCATGCCTGTGAACAGCCACTGCACTCCAGCCTGGGCAATATGTCGAGACCCCATATCTAAGAAAAAGTTAAAAAATAAATTTAAAAAAAATTTTTAAGATTTATGGAGATGGATGGCAGTGATGGTTACACAACATTATGAATGTATTTAATACCACTGAACTGTACACTTAGGGTGAATATTGTAAATGTTGTATGTATTTTAACATAATAAAAAATTGGAGAAAAAAATGTATAGGAAGGTGGGCAGTATGCTATTCAAATAGCATAGTTAGTGGTTAGGAAGGCCACTCTCAGGAGGTGCTGACTGAGCAGCTAGCTATAAACTAATTAAGGAAGCCAGTAATGTTTAGCAATGTTCCTCTTCTACAAGAAAAAAACAATACAATAGTTCCTAGAAACATAAAAAAAAAAAAAAAAGACATGAATGTCTAGCAAGACATTCCATATTCCTGGACTAATACTATAAATGTATCATTTTTTTCTCAAAATCGACAAAATAATTCTAGAAAAATATAGAATAACCAATAAAATACTGAAAAAGAAGGGCACAATATAGGAATTTGATCTCCTAAAAATTAATAAATCTTGTAAATCCATAGTAATCAAAAACTGTTCAAGAACAGATAAATCAATAGGTAGAATTTAAAAATCCAGAAATAAACCTAAAGGATACAGGTGACATTTCACATCAATGGGAAAAGAATGGATTATTTAAGTGTTGTTACAACTGGAAAACTATTTTCTAAAACTTAGATTCCTAAGTCATTCCTCACACAAAAATTACAAACGACAGAATCAGAAATAAAAAAAGGCATCTCTGAATCTAGGTGTTTTTAAAAAACCTAGAATATCATAAATTCTCAAACACTGCATGGCAAATGAATGAATAAACAAATGAGATGAGACATTGAGCTCTCTATTGAAGAAGTGAAAGGAATTCTCTTGCATTTTATTATTTGTTTTAGTCATTCACTTATCCACTTAATTCACCTGTATTGAGCACCTGCTTGGTGCCATCAACATCTCAAGGTACAGGAATGATTGATGTCCTGGGAGGTTGATCACATTTCTCCTGATAAAGGGCTCCATCCAGGTCCAACCTGTGGGCAGATCCCTTTTTACCTAAAAGGTATTCGGCATCCTCTAAGCCTCGGTATTTACTCCTTCCATTAGAGGAGCCCAGATGTGGTCTGCTGACAGTGCTAACAATAAGGGTTGCTCTTTTCTCATCTTCCTCAGCAGCATAAATTCTTCCCCACCCTAGGATCAGAAACCGGGCTCAGAGACAGGGAAGCTTATGGGACTAAGCCACTCAGATAGAAAGTAACATCCAGGTCAAAGCATCCCTGTGTGACCACCTGACTCTTCTACACCTGGGCCTCCAAGGCACTGCTGGGCGTTGACACAGCTCCAGCTGGTAACCAGAGGTTGGTCTTCATCAAGGGCTCTGACACTGCAGCAGCTGAAAATTTCTCCTTATGGGCATTTCCTCAGGCATAAATAAAGCAACTGAAACATACATTTTTGTTTTCTACTACTTATGGAATAAACATTATTGTTTTTGTGTTTTCAAAGCTATTTGACAACCAAAAAATCCTTTAATAATATTTATGGAGAACTGAAAAATCATTACTGGAGCTCTCTCAAAATATTCATAGTAAAGAAATAAATCTTCATTTTGTGCAAATATTAACCCATATTCATCTTACGAGAAAATCAGAAGTTAATAACTAAGGTGTTACTCATTTCAACAAAGTATTTCCATCAATTTTTTAAGTTTGCTCATTCTTTATTTAATTAATAATTTAATACCCACCCCCCTCTACCCACACAACCCATGGGGGAAAAAATGAGTGTAAAACTAATCCTGGCAATATAAAATGTCGTGGAAAATAATCCTGTCAGTCATATTGATAGCTAGGATGATTTGCCAGTTTTTATAGCTATCATAACAGCAGCCTGTAATTTGAAATTATAAAAACAGGAAGCTATGTGCTTTAAGACATGCCTGGAATTTCTGATGTGATGAGAGACAATTGTTGTGAGCTGTTGCTGCCACCAGCAGGTCATTCTCACAAAATGGTAGTTTCCCCTTTGCTTTTTGTTTTGTTTTGTTTCCAACTCCTCTACAGATATCTCTCGACCACCAAATTCTTTAATCAGGACAAATAATTGGATAAAATAACAAATCTCTTTCAAGGGTATCCTCAATAACAATTAATCTTTTAAGATATACTGTACATAATTTTTTTTTCCTTTTCCTAATCTTTCTCCTTATCTTCTATGCTTACATTTTTCTTCATAAGCCCTAAATCCTTGCTTTTCTGAGATCATGTTCCTGGTAAATACGTATTGATATGAGAACAAGTGATCCTGGCATAAATGGTGGAGGCCCACAGTCTATCACACTGATGCCTACTGTAAGATGTTCCTTAAATTTTCATTTAGCTGATGAATTTAAGGCTGGTGCGTACAAGGAAGTTCTAAAGCTATGACGACCTGGCATTAGATCCAGCTTCTACCACGAAGTAGCATTCATTGTGCTCTTGGGAAGTATTTAACCTTTCTAGGCTTCATTTTCCTCCCCTGAAAAATGAGGGTAATAATAATAATACTGTTTTAGGAGAGTCAAGAGGAACACATGAAATAATGCATAGAAAATGTTAAACAAAATGTCTGGCAGGTAATAAGCAACCAATGAATGATTTATTATTATTATTACAAGAAAGCATAAAAATTAAGTGACTTCCATATAATTAGAAGCCAAGTCAATGGGAGAATTCTGACTAGAACCTCCAGATCTTCTGGTCCCAAGCCAAGGGCTTTGACCATCACATTGCAGGGATGCTGAGTTTCTATTTCTCTAATTAATATGAAAGGCTTGGTTCCCTTGGGATCGGCATAAAATTGCTGCAAACATCATTTTTAAAAAGTGAAGTCCTTTATAAGCCCAGAATTATACAAACCATTAGGTCCACTGGACATCTGTCCAACATATGATAACAGCTTTTTACCCATTGCATGCACAAGTGGTATTTTTGTGGTAATATTTCTCATAAAAAGCAAGCACATGAGATTTCTCTCTAAATTCTGAAATTTCCTTCTTTTGCAGAGCTTCAGAGAAATCAAACAGCTCTCCATTATTTCTGTCAGGTGACACCATTAAATATATTTACAACGGAGCATAACCATGAGAGTCAAAACCCAGTGCAATTAGTGGAAATGATATCTCATCTAGGGCAATGCAGTAACCAAAAGCACAGAGCCTCCTTGCTTGAGATGGGCTGGGACTGATACCTTTGATGTCTCACTAAGGAAGCTTCCGTGCAACAGAATACTGGACAATGTGAATTCCCATCTAGCCTTGTTGCTAAATGTTTTGCGGATCAGGAGCCGGGGAAGACCAGACACTCCACTCTACTTAGCTACAGAGAGAGAGAGTGGAGCTTTTGTGCCTCAATAAGCTTCACATAGGTATCTTTAAAATGTTATTCTATAATTAGACTCTCATTATATTTCCCTTTCTACTTGAAAGTGTCATCATTCTGGACTTGCTGTCTCATCAAATGTTAAATTATATGTTAATTATTCCTTTGTCTGCAATGCTTTCTAAACAAGGATCTCCAAAGGCTCTTCTACCTTCTTTGCAAAACCCTCTCATAAACTACTTTTCCAAAGCTTATTGGGTACCGTACTCCCCACCATCCTCAGTTGTCTAGTGAATGACTCTGCATCCATTAGTGCTCATTAAAATTGTGGACAGTCATGTCCATTATTAGGGAGAAGTGCTTCTTCCCCACCTTTCTGGCGAAGAGAGCTCAATTTATGTAACTCCTGGCCTCCTTTTGCTCCTTTATTCACCCCAGCCCTTAGGAGGAAGAGTGACTTATTTGATTAGGAAATTTATGAAGAATATCAGCTGGTTGTGGTGGCACATGCTATACTCCCAGCTACTTGGGAGGCTGAGGCAAGAGGATGGCTTGAACCCAGGAGTTTGAGGTTACAGTGAGTTATGATCGCACCACTGCACTCCAGCCTGGGTGACACAGCAAGACCCTGTCTCTAAAATAAATAAAATAAAAATAAAAAAGAGTATCTCCACCTTGGCATGTGTTAGTTCTGATCAATAGGATCAGAAAGTGAAAGTGTGGCATGCAATTGTGAGAATGAGCCTTTAAGGGGAAGTCTTGTCCTTGTCTTTCTTGCTGGCTGCAATACAAACATGATTGCTGGAGGCAGTCTGTACTACAAAGTGGAAACCGCATAGTATAGAATAAGGAGCAACAAAAACCTAGGAGCTGGGTCCCCAGTGACTGAAATTACCACACCAGCCCAGACTGCTGACCCAGACTTTTACCTGAGAAATAAACTTTTGCCTTGTTTAAACCCCTGTATTATGAGGTTCTCTGATAATTACAGCCACAGAATAGCAGCAAGGAGTCCAAGAACACTGAAGGAAAGGGCATAGCCCAGGAAAGGGAGGATACACAGAGGAATAAATCCAAATATATGAGTGAAGTGATTGAGATTAAGAATGAACAAAAGGCTAGGTTTGGTGGCTCGTGCATGCAATTCCAGCACTTTGGGAGGTCAAGACAGGAGGATTGCTTGAGGTCAGGAGTTGGAGGCCAGCCTGAGCAACATAGTAAGCCCCATTTATACAAAAAATTAAAAAATTAGCTGGGCATAGTGGTGCACACCTGTGGTTCTAGCTACTCAAGAGGCTGAGGCCTCACTTGAATCCAAGAGTTTGAAGTTACAGTGAGCTATAAATTTGCCACTGCACTCCAGCCTAGGGCCACAGAGTGAGATCTTGTCTTAATAAAGAAAAAAAACAATGAACAAAAGGTAGATAAATAAGAAGAAAAAGCAAGGATTTGGGGAACCATACTAACAAGCCACAAATTATTAATATACACTAAGAATTGTATTCATGTACATATAATGGATCTACATTACTAAGCATAAATGGGCCAGGCATAGTGGCTCACCCCTGTAATCTCAGCACTTTGGGAGGCCAACACAGGAGGATGGCTTGAGGCCAGAAGTTCAAGACCAGTCTGGGCAACCTAGAGAGACCCTGTCTCTACAAAAAATTGAAAACATTAGCCAGGTATAGTGGTACACATCTGTTTTTCCACCTACTTGGGAAGCTGAAGCAGGCAGATTACTTGAGCCCAGGAGTTTGAGGTAACAATGAGCTATGATGTTGCCACTGAACTCCAGCCTGGGCAACACAGCAAGACCCTGTCTCTAAAAAAAAAAAAAAAAGCATATTAAATGAGTTAATATTCATTTAGAAAAGTCCCTGGCACATAGTGAGTACTATATAACTATTATTAACTAAAAATAAAATAAATAAGAATGAAAAATAAGTAAGAATGAATAGTGTGATGGTTAATTTTGTGTCAACTAGTCTAGAGGTGGCTGTGAAGGTATTTTTTAGATGTGATTAGTATTGACAATGAGTTGTCTTTAAGTAAAGCAGATTACCCTCCATAATGTGGGTGGGCCTCATTTAATCAGTTGAAAGCAATAAGGGCAAAGATTGAGGTACCCCAAAGAAGAAAGAATTCTGCCTCAAAACTATAATATGCACTCAGCTTTGTTACCTGTGCTGAGAAACAAACAACAAAAAAAACTGCAACAAGGAAATTCTGCCTGACTTTCCAGCCTGCTGGCTTACCCTGCAGGTTTCGGACTTGCCAGCCTTCACAATCACTTTAGCCAATTTCTCAAATAAATTTCTCTGTAAATAAGAGAGAGAGACAGAGAGAGAAAGAGAGAGAGATCTCATATTGGTTGTTTCTAATTAATATGAACGGAAAGTTAAAACAGGCCTGCACTAGAAGCCACTGGAATTTCTGTTTGTTGACAACCAGGAGGTAGGATAAGGGACCAGACTAGATGCCTTGCTCAGCACAGTCACTTTCCATTCCTACCCTACTCTCACAACCCTGAGGAACAACCTCTTTAGAACCTCAAATGTTCAGTCACCTCCTTCCCTTGCTGCTATTTAGAGCAGAAGATGAAAGGGACCAGGACCACAGTTCATCCCAGCACTGGGAGTAAATGCTTACAGGTATGGGGTTTCTTTTTGAGGTGATGAGAATGTTCTGGAATAAGACGTCATGGCTAAACAACATTTTGAATATACTAAATGCCACAGAATTGTTCACCTTAAAGTGATCAATTTTGTTATATAAATTTCACCTCAATAAACTATTTTTTAATAGTGGATTTTATGTTATGTGAATTTTAGCTCAATAAAAAAATTGTAAATGAAAAAGAAAGGAAATATCTCCACTTTTTTCCACCCAGGAATTATACTGCTTGTAGAAAACACAAGCTCTCCTCAGTCACTTCACACCATAAAAGCTTACCTAGGAAACATTTCCTCACAGGCAGGACAGAGCTCTGTATTAACAAGCCCACCTGGGCAATAGATGTAAAGCCAAGTCCATCAGCTAAGCTATTATCAAAAATGAAAGGGATATTTTGACCTCCATGTGTGCTCTTTGTTTCCCAACCTTAGCAAGGTAAGAAGACTGAAGGAATCCTAGAGCTGATGTCTCCCACTAACAGAGCTTGTCCACACCCACTCAGTCTTGTCTCTCATGACCACATGTATCCCCAGTGTGGAGTGACTGGGACACTTGGAAGCCTAGGCTACACTCAAAAGGTCCACTCTGCTTTTGCAATTCAAGCTTTCTTGTTGCCTGCCCTGGATGCTTAAAGATAAGTTACTTAGAGCTGGATGCAGCCCACTGTGTCTTGAGTTGATTGTCAATTTGAGCAATCCAAGCAGCATGAGCGGTGCAATCAAATCTAGTGTATCAATTGCAAATTGTCATTTCTATTGTTCTGTGGAAGAATAAACATCTATATGTACCAAATATTTCTATCAAGATAAAAATTAACAACAAAAATGAGGGATAAGATGTTGAGGCGGTCTTCCACTCCCACCCCATGCTATGTCCTACTCCACCCCCATCCTGTGAAATGACTCGCCCTTTGGAGGAAGCTTGGTGGTCACTGCCTCAGAAAACCTTCCCAGGGCCCCACAGTCATTGTTCGGTGCCCTTCCTCTTGGGATCTCACGAGTTGCCCACACACATCAAAATCGTCTGTTTATAAGTATGTCCACCCCAGTAAAATGATAACTCTTTGAGGGAAAAGGCTATGTCTCAGTCATTTTTGTATTCCTCACACCTAGTACAATATCTGTCACACAGAAAATGAATAAATGGGTAAAAAATCTCAGTAAAATAAGATATATATGTTACAGTATTAATACTTTAAAACACATCTAAAGTTCTCTGTCATCATATTCCCAAGGCTAATAATTTACATAATGTCTTCTGTCCTCATCTGTCTGCTGAGGACATGAAAATTCATTTCCTGAGCATAATATTCAGACCTTATGAAATTCACACACTTTAATCCAAAACCCAATTCTTTAATGAATTCATTTGAAAAGAGAAAAGTGATAAGAAACACATTAGTTCATTTTCCTTCTCACATATACATCTGTCTCAGGAAGCTGGCAAGGTGAAATCAGGATAGTGTACTGGAAAGAACTTTAGACTTCGGGTTAGAAGACGGGGTGGTGTTCAAGTTTCAGCTCTGTCATTGAATGATCTTGAATAATCATTTTGTCTCTCTAAGCCTTAAATCTGTAAAATGGACATAATAGAATACTTACTCCTTCCAACTCACAGCATTGTTGTAAGAAGCAAATCAGATAAACACTAAAAAACGCTAAACAAGTGTAGGTTATCACTTATGTTTCAAGCACTCAATTTTCATGTGTTCATTTTGGTATACTTCAGAAAATCTCTGATCCTATCTTCAAGTATACAATATTTGTATTAGTCCATAATGGCTATACTGCATACATAATAAAATAAAGATTTACAAATACTAAACCTTTCCTTAGCACCATTATATTATGTAGGAGACAGAAGCATTAGATTGATATTCCTATATGTTTTCTTCAAGCAAATGTGGCAGCTATAAATTTGCTCCACTCAGATGCTAAACAATGGTATACAATCTGTATTGGTCAGAGCTGTCCAGAAAAACAGAAGTAAAGATATGCAGAGATACAAACACAGAGACAGAGATACATAGATCTATATATAGAGAGATTTATTATGGGAATTGGCAAGCCAAGAAGTCCCACCATCTGCTGTCTGCCAGTTAGAGAACCAGGAAAGCCAGTGGTATAATTCAGTGTGAGTTCAATGGCCTGAGAACCAAAGGAGCCAATGGTGTAAGTTCCAGTCTGAGTCTGAAGGCCTAAGAAGGGAGTTTGCTATGGTCTCAATGTTTGTATTCTCCCCAAATTCCTATGTTGAAACCTAATCACCAATGTGACAATAAGAGGTGGGGCCCTTGGGAAGTGATTGGGTCTTAAAGGCAGAGACCTCATGAATGGAATTAGTGCCCTTATAAAAGAGGCCCAAGAGAGGCCTCTTGCTCCTTCTACTATGTGAGGACACAGCGAGAAAGTGCCATCTAGGAAACTGAGAGTAAAACCGAGAGAGCCCTCACCAGACACTGGCTCTACTAGTGCCTTTTATCTTGGACTCCCCAGCCTCCAGAACTGTGAGATATAAATTCCTGTATATGGCATCTTGTTGCAGCGGCCAAAACAGATGAAGACAAGGGTGATAGTCTAAGTTCCAGTCTGAGTCCAAAGGAGAACCAGGAGCTCCAATGTCTGAGGGCAGGAGAGTATGTATGTTCTAGCTCACACAGGTAGCAAATTCACCCTTCCTGCCTTTTTGTTCTATTCAGGCCCTCAACAGATTGGATGATACCCACCCACATTGGTGAGGTGATCTTCTTTACTCAGTCTTCCTCTTCTGGAAACCTCCTTCACAGATATATCCAGAAATTAAATATTCAGGAAGGATTTTAACTCCCAATTTTGAATTCTAACTTCATCTATAATTACTACATAAACAATGCATAGCATCTCGAGATAAAATTTTTAATAATAAAAAAGGAATACATGACATGAATATATTGCAGGTATAAAGGAATTTTTATGCTGTAGATACCTGTGATACATTTTTAAAACTACTTAAAAACTGTCTTCAGTATTTTGCTGACATTTCCTCCAAAAATAAAAAATAGAGGAATTATTTATTTTGGTCTGCTTTGTCAGAATTTCATTATCTTCTTACTCAAAAAAGGTCTATAATTTTATAAATCTAAAAAAAATCATAAAGATTAAATTACATTTAACACCTCAGGTTTTCAAATAAGTGTAACAAATTCCAACAAACCATTCTGTGTCAATAAGGCTTTTCCCCCTATAGTTTTTATCATAAAGTCTGTATCCTGAATTGGTATTGATTTTGTGGACAACAAAGCATCTCAAGGTTGGAAGTTTGTAATGATTTGAAGCAGAACACAGGCTAGCTATAGAAGAGTGCCACAGGAAACTGGTCTAAACCAAAAAAATCCTATCATACAAGGTAAGGGAAAATAACATCCCTTTGTATCAAGCCATGTTAAATCCTTCCTTGAACACCAAATTAGCATATCTATGAACTCCTCTAGTACACAATATATTAATTTGGGAACAATTCAGAAAAACAGTGCCCTCTGCTGATTATACATATTGTTTGCTGCAAGTCACAGTCAGAATTTCAATCTTGCCGATATTATACTAGGACACTAAGTTGCATAGGCAATGTGATTGTAGGTCAGGACTGTACCACTCAAATGAAATGCCAGCTAGGTTTTTTTTTTTTTTTGAGACAGAGTCTCACTCTCTCACCTGGGGCGAGTGCCGTGGCATCAGCCTAGCTCACAGCAACTTCAAACTCCTGGGCTCAAGTGATCCTTCTGCCTCAGCCTCCCAAGTAGCTGGGACTACAGGCATGCGCCACCATGCCCGGCTAATTTTTTCTATATATTTTTAGCTGTCCAATTAATTTCTTTCTATTTTTGGTAGAGACGGGGTCTCGCTCTCGCTCAGGCTGGTCTCGAACTCCTGCACTCAGAACGATCCGCCCGCCTTGGCAGCTAGGTTTTTTGACTTGCTCCTTTTTCATACACCCTGTTAAATGGATCAATAGGCTGTCCAAAAGTTTAATTCTGCAAATCAGAGCTGTTCGTTTTAATTCAGTTAGTATTGATAATACAATTCTAATGAGAACATGATTGAAATGTATTTACATTGTCATTTAGAGTAAGAACATTATCACATAAAGCCGTGTGAAAGGTGTATTCATGTAATTACAAATGAATTATGTATGTGATTTAAATTATTACCCATTGCACTGACAGCTTTTGTCAGCTCATGCAGCAGATTGATAGATCATGGAAGCAAAAAGGGAAAAGAGTCTGTATCCTGCCAGAAGGCAAGTAAAAACTGCTAGCTCTGCTTTCTTCGGTGTTGAGCACAGCTCCATGCTCAGCAATTGGCCTAATAAATACCTTCAAACTGAGATCTATGAGCATGGAACATGATCAAGATGATTAAGAAAGCAAGAGGCAAAATACCTCATTCATTCATTCAATTACTAAGTAGCTATTTTGTGCCAGGGACCATATAAGGTCCCGAGAATACTATAAAATGAAATCCCTATCCTCAAAGAATTCAGCCTAATGGAAGAGAGTGCCAGGTAAATAAATAATTACAGACAACGTGCTAAGTGCTACACAGCAGAGCTAGCTAAGAACTGGGAACACAGAGAAGGGGGCAAACGAGGGAATTCTTATAAATTGAGCTTCTGCCACAGAAAAGGTGCTTTATATATGCAACCCAGATATTAACTGAGGGCCCCTTAACATCTGAATTAAATGAGTCTGAGGCCCCACAAACCCCTGGCTGGTCAAAGTCCAACGCCTTCCTCAATTCCCAGACGGCTTGCCATCTGCTGCACTTCTCAGCCTCTGGGCTCCTGTGTCACACATGCTGCCTTTGTCCCATGTCACATGGGTTCTCTCTTGAAACTCAGCCTCTTCTAAAATTTCTACTACAAAATCACTCACATGCAGTATACACGAGATTGTAGCCTTTCAGGAAGATTTCAAAGTGAAGCAGAGAGATGGAGGGAAGTTTACTTCCCACACTACTTAGCAAACAACTTTATGTAGAGCCATAGGCATCTCTGTTATTGAAACAGTCCCAGCACCCTTACCTGTGGAGCTAGAATGGTCCTTTATAGAGCTGTCTCTAGTCGAGGTAAGGGTGCTGGGCCTTTGACCCTGCATCCACAAGTCTCTGAATGCCAGTCAACCTGGGGAGGAGCCTAACCTTGAGTGAGGCAACTCCTTTCAGCTGAGGGCTATTCTTGCAGAGAGATTTGTCTGAGTAGTCAACAGGCGACGCTCCTGGCAGCTTGCGGAAAAAAGCACCTTTGTCCTGAAGAGGGCAATCTGGGCAGCACTACAGTTAAGACAGACAACAAAATTGCCTGCCCCTTGTCAACTTTTTTTAAAGAATTTTATGCCTGAGGATAGATGATACAAGACAGACATTGAAAGAAGTTTTAGTTAGAATCTAGCCTGGGCGACACAGCAAGACCCTGTCTCTTAAAGTTTTATGTAAAGCATCATACATGGAACCTATGCATGGGGCCAAGAAAAAACATTTATACTTATTATTAGTTGACTACTTTCTCACTGACAAATTTGTTCTCAAACTGCCTGTTCATGAATCTTAGATGTATAACTGCCCAGGTATGGCACTACAAATTGAAAGAACTCATATCTGATGATATATAATTGAGTCTTTATTTAACATTTCAAGACAACACAGCCATACCTTGTTTTATTGCACATCCCAGATACTGTGTTTTTTGTAAGTTGAAGGTTTGTGGCAACCCCTGCGTCAAGCAAGTCGATCAGCCCCATTTTTCCAACAGCTATGTGCTCACTTCATGTTTCTGTGTCATGTAATTCTTAGTAATTCTTGCAATATTTCAAACTTTCTCATTATTATATCTGTTATCAGTGATCTTTGATGTTACCATTGTAATTGTTTTGGCACACAAAGAACCACACCCATATAAGATGATAACCTTAACCAATAAAACGTGCATTCTGACTCCTCCACCAACCAGCAGTTACCCCATCTCTCTCCCTCTCCTTGGGCCTCCCTATTCCGAGACACAATAATATTGAAATTAGTCCAATTAATAACCCTAAAATACCCTGTAAGTTTTCAGGTGAAAGGAAGAGCCACACATCACTCACTTTAAATTAAAAGCTAGAAATGATTAAGCTTAGTGAAGAACGCATGTTGAAAGCCAAGACAGGCTAAAAGCTAGGCCTCTTGCATCAGTTAGCCAAGGTATAAATGCAAAAGAAAAGTTCTTGAAGGAAATGAAAAGTGCTACTCCAGTGAACACACGAATGATAAGTGAAACAGCCTTATTGGTGATATGGAGAGGTTTACTGGTCTGAACAGATCAAACCAGCCACAGCATTCCCTTAAGCCGAAGCCTAATCCAGAGCAAGGCCCTAACTCTCTCTGATTGGATGAAGACTGAGAGAGGTGAGGAACCAGCAGAAGAAAAATTGGAAGCTAGCAAAGGTCAGTTCATGAGTTTTAAGGAAAGAAGCCATTTCATAATATAAAAGTGCAAGGTAAAAGAGCAAGTAAGTGCTGATTGAGAAGCTGCAGCAAGTTATCCAGAAGACTGTTGATAAAGTAAGATTGTTGATGAAGGTGGCTACATTAAACAATAGTTTTCAATGTAGACACAACAGCCTGATATTAGAAGATGCCATCTAGGACTTTCACAGCTAGAGAGAAGTAAATGCCTGGCTTCAAAGCTTCAAAGGCCAGGCCGACTCTCTTGTTAGGATCTAATGCAGCTGGTGACTTTAGGTTGAAGGCAACATTCATTTACCGTTCCCCAAATCCTAAACCCTTAGGAATTACACTAAATCTACTCTGCTGTGCTCCATAAACAAAGCCTGCATGGCAACACATCCATTTACAGCACACTTTACTGAATATTTTAAGTCCACTGCTATAACCTACTGCTCAGAAGAAAAGATTCCTTTCAAAATATTACTGCTCATTGACAATGCACCTGATCACCCAAGAGCTCTGGTGGAGATGTACAAGGAGATTAATGTTGTTTTCATGCCTGCTAACACAACCACCATTCTGCAACCCATGGATCAAGGAGTAAGTTCAACTTTCAAGTCATATTATTTAAGAAATATATTTCATAAGGCTATAGCTTCCATAGTGATTCCTCTGATGCGTCTGAGCAAAGTAAATGGAAAACCTTCTGGAAAGGATTCACCATTCTAGAGGCCGTTAAGAATATTCATGATTCATGGAAGGAAGTCATACTAGCACCATTAACGAGTTTGGAAGAAGACTCCAGTCCTCATGGATGACTTTGAGGGGTTCAAGACTTCAGTGGAGGAAGGAACGACAGATGTGGTAGAAATAGCAAAAGAACTAGAAGTGGAGCCTGAAGATGTGACTGAATTGCTGTAATCTCATGATCAAATTTAAATGGATGAGGAGTTGTTTCCTATGGAAGAGCAAAGAACGGTTTCCTGAGATGCAATCTATTCCTGGTGCAGATGCTGTGAACACTGTTGAAATGACAACAAAGGATTTAAGATATTCCATAAATGTAGTTGATAAAGCAGAGCAGGTTTTGAAAGTGAGTTTATTGCAATATTCATTTTATTGCAGTGGTCTGGAACCAAACCCACAGTATATCCAAGGTATGCCTGTGTTCACTGTAAAAGACATTTTCCTAAATGGAAGCAAAAGCTGATTACAGAAGCCCCAGTTGGAGATTAAAAGAGTAGCTCCTTTTTCTTTGCAGGCTTCAGTCTTCTAAAGCTTGCTTTGTGCATTAAAACTCTCTTTTCATGTTACTCCAGACAACCCCTCAAATTATGGTAGTTAAACCTTTATTCAGTGTATAAACAATGTTTGGTGGGTATGGCTTTATAGACTGCATGTCACTCCTCATGAATCTGAGGTCCCAGACTAGGAACTAGTGCTCTAAAGTGTCCCAAAGTCCTTCATCTCCTGCCCCAAGCTACTGACTACTCTCATTCAAATTGCCTGCAGCAACTATTATAGTCAACATCTTTAGCATATGCAATCCTAGCCTCTGATTCTCTTTCTCCCTTGGGCTATAGTTTAAACTTATCGCCTTCTTCTATTTTTCCATTTTCTCACACATCTATGTCCTCAGCTTAGATTTCCCAAAGGCAGAGACTAAGTATTTTACCTTTTCATATTACTTATAAAAATTTCTCAGTAGATACTTAATAAAAGCATATTAATAATATAATTATTAATAAACAATTATATGATAGAAGCATGTCTTTAATGTTTCATTTTCAACATTTAAGAATATATACAAAAAATTAAACAGCTCAATTTGACTATTATGTCAAAACTATGATATATTATGCAACAAAATACATTATTATAATTTAAATAATTATATTCTTTTTCAAAAATTATACTTAATTACTACAATAATTTTTTAAGCAGGAACAAAGGAGTGTCATGAAGTAATCCTCTTTCATTATTTGGCAGTAGCTTGATTGGTTATAGTCTGAAAAAAGAATGACACATTTTCTCTTATTCTTTCAAGAAAAGGATCTGTAAGATTTAAATGATCTCCAGGAAAATGTTTCCACTGCTTCAGCTGGGACATAGAAAGAGGTTTCAGGGAGTCAGATTTCTGGTGATGTGAACCAAGCTGACAATGTCTAGAGAGAGTGACTTTTTCACACGAATCACCTAAAATAAGTAAAACAATGAGAAAATCCTTAGGCCAACCAATATCCTACTATACACAATACTTTTTTGTTTTATTACATTTGATCACCATGGTTCAAGTTAAAACAAATTTAGTCCATTCATTCCATCTACAAATACTTATAAATTGTTTATATGTGCTGATTTAAGTATTAGGGGCAAAAATGGTAAACAAATATAGTCATGATCTCTGATTTCACGGATCTTACAGTCTGGTGGGAGAGATATACATTAAACAAATAATCACCCAATACTATAGATCCACAATCCATTATCTAAAACCTGTGGAGCCAACATGCTTCCAAATTCAGAAAATAATTGGCCCAATCTGGGTCAGCACTCCACAATCAGACTCATTAATATTCTGTAGCAAGTCATATAAATAGTCTTATAAAATGGGTTAAATAAAGACTACTGAAAAATTTACATCAATTTAGGTAAGGTTTTTCCACCAAATAATGTTGCAAATTTATGAAGGAAAAAAACCTTTTGGTCTTTTAGCTTTCTAGATTTTAGAACTGAAGATAAGGAGGGACTGTGGAGTTGTATTACAGAGGAAAGGGTATGAAGGAAAGATACAGGGGACTATCTCACATACGACAAGAGAAGCTGACCTGGTCTGGGGGTAATGTAGGGCTCCCTGAGGAAATGTTCTATTAAGATCTGAAAGATGAGGAGGCAAGAACTAGATGGGGAAGAGAGGTAAAGCATTCCAGGATACGTACACACAAATGCTATGAAAAGGAAGGGACGCTGGCACAGTGAAGGAGCTAACAGGAGCCTAATGCACAGAGGCCAAGAATAATGCAAGAGAAAAAGTTGAGTAATGCAAGCTGAAGCATATATTTGAGGACTGGATTATGCAAAACATGAATGGCAGAAACAAGTCGTTATTCACCAAATCCATTTCTCTGTCCTCCAGGGTACTTAGTCACATTTCCCAGCCTCCCTTGCAGTTGGATGTAGCCACCGAGTTTTGCCTATGGAATGGTGGCTATGCCACTTCCAGATCTGGACTATAATCATCCCTTCAAACTGCATAATTTTCTACTCTTTCTCTTCTCTCAGTGATGGCTGGAAAATGCAGGGGATCTCAGCAGAGGACTCTAAGGCCCAAGGGGATAGAAAAGCCCACAGGGGAAGACGTCCGGCTCTGTCTACTACATGCCCACAGTGACCTGTTATACGAGTGAGAAACACATTTCTATTGCGGTAGGCCACTGTGCTCTTCCAGTTTCTTGTTGCAGCATTTAGCCTACTCTAACTTACCACTTTAAAAATTTTAGTATTTATCCTAACAGCAATGGGAAGCTTGAAGGTTGTATTTTTTTAACCTTTTAACTATGAGAAATTTCAAATAAATATAAAAGTTGATAGGATAAAAATAAAGAACCTACATATACCCCCACCTTTAATAACTATTAATCAACTAACAGCCAATCTTGTTTTATTTAGACCCCTATACTTTCTCTATTTCCTTATTATGCTGCAATAAATACACAGCATATATCATTTCACTCATAAATATTTCAGTCTACATTTCTAAAAGGTAAAGACTTTTTCGAAATTTTATCACACCTAAAAAGAAAAAAGTCATTCCTTAATAACACCAAATTTCTTTCAGTGTTCATAATCATTGAGGTTTTAAGAAAAGAGATTGACAAGCTTGCTTGAAGAGTCTAGGAGACACCAGAATAATACCTTCAAAGTACTGACCCAAAAAACCCCTATCAACTGGAATTATACACCCAGCAAAGATAGCATTTGCGAGAGAGAAAAAACAAATACACTGAAAAATCAAAGACTGACAGAGTTAGCCACTGTAAGCCCTTGTTAAAAAAAAAAAAAAAGAACATTAAAAGAGTAGAAATGAATCAAAATATGTCAATAATTATAAATGTAAACAGACTAAATGTTCTAGTTAAAACAGATTATCAGACTGGGCAAAAAATCTAGCTTTACACTCTTGACAAGAAAGATAACCAAAACATAAGAACACAGATTTAAGGAAGGTAAAAGAATGAAAAAAGATACACCAGACAAATACTAACAATAAGAAACTGATATAATATATTAACTTAAGACAAAATGAAAGCAAAAGGCATTGGGGATAAAGCAATAAAAGAATAAAATAAATAAACCATAATGAAAAATATTTCACAAGGAAGAAAAAAATATAAAAAAATACATAAAACAAAAAATGACAGAATAACAATAAACTTTGACTAATCCACTGTCACACCGTCACGATTTTAACATACTTTTTTCAATAACAGATAAACGTAACAAAAAAGCAGGTTATCAATTTTTAAAATTGACAAACAATATGAAGAGATGGTTTACATAAAGGAAATATGATTCTTACCCATAGGAAAAAATGCTCAACTTCACGCATAATAAAAGAAAAGCAAATTAAAACTATACCAATATACTATTTTATTACTATCAGATCAGCAAAAATCTAAACATTTGATAATCCTCTAAATTGGCAAGGCTATGGGGAAACAGACATTCTAGAATAGTTTTGGTGGGGCGTAATTTGATACAACATCCAACAGAGGATGTTTTGGCAATAGCTATTAAAATTACAAATGCACATATTCTCTGAATTAGCAACAACAATAATTTACATTACAGATATACTTGAACATATGGAAAAAGATGAAGGAATAAAAATTTACACTGATTGGAAAGAACCTAACTGTACATCTGTGGGGGACAGATAAATAAATTACGATATATCAGTGCAATGGAGGATTATATAGTTGAGAGAAAGAAAGAATGAGGAAACTCTCTAATGATACGGAAAAAGCTCAAGATATGCTACAGAACTATGCATATACTATGCTATCCTTTACTGGAAAACTGGACAAGACTATATATCCAGAACTGCTGACATAGGCATACACATATATCTGGAAGGATACACAAAAAAATCAATAATGATGGTTTCTTATGGGGTAGAGGGGCTAGAAATTAGGCAGATGAGGGTAGAGTGGGAGGAAGAGCTTTCACACATACATTTTATAATTTTAAATAGTTGAGCCATGTAAATACATTACCAGTTAAAAAGCTAAATTAGTAAATTTTTAAATTTGCAAAATAAGAAAAAATTGATTACATAACAAAATTTGATTAATATGACAGAATTCTAAACCAAGGAATTAAGGGATACACATGATTTTCATGCACAAAAGAAATATTTACAAAAAATGACCACATACTAGACCACACACCAAGTCTCTATAGTTACCAAAGAATCTATATCATGTAGATCATATTTCTGACCACAGTGTATTAGCCAAAATTCAATAACAAAAACAAAAATACCTTTTAAAGCATACTTTTAAATAACTCATGACTCAAGAAGAAATCACAATGAAAAATACAAAATAGTTCTAAATAATGAAAGACTGTATATCAAAATTATGAGATTCAGCTTACAGAAAAATTTGTAGTCTTAAATACCCATTTTTGAAAAAAAGACTGAAAATCATTAAGCTAAGTATTAAACTTAAAAATCAGAAAAAAAAAAAAAAAAAACCATTAGAGTAAATACAAGGAAAAAGGAGGAAAGGAAATAAGAAATTATTAAAACAGGAAAAAACATTTAGTAGAGAGGACCAAATGTCAATTAATTTTTTTTAATTATCAAAATGGTCATAAAGAAAGAGAAAACCTGAAAACATTTATCTGAAATTTAAAATCTATGCACTAAAAAATAAAAATATATATGTATTTTATATACTATAAACACCATTATATTATATCTAATATATTGTTGTTATATACTATTATTCATGATTACGTTTATTATTTATATGTGATGTGGGTTATATGATATAAAATTTATATAAAATATATTTTATGTTAACATAAAACATAAATTCTTCCATGTCAGTCTCATATAGCCTAATTTCTTAAACCTATCTTAATATAATTTATCAAGCAACTTTCAACTACTGGACTTTGCTTGCTCAAGTCCCACTTTTCAACTAGATCCTTTTTGAATGCTGTCTAATTCTTAAGTTGACGTTTTCAGCTTTACTTAAGCAGCACTAACAGTTACATCAAGTACTGAGATGTACGGTGGCCCATGCTAAGTACCTCAGAAAGTATGACCCCATTATGAGTAAGTTCTATACAATATAAGCAGTAGGATTATTCTGTTAAGAGTATGTCTTTTTTTAGGCCGGGCGCGGTGGCTCACGCCTGTAATCCTAGCACTCTGGGAGGCTGAGGCGGGCGGATCGTTCTGAGCTCAAGAGTTCGAGACCAGCCTGAGCAAGAACGAGACCCCGTCTCTACCAAAAATAGAAAGAAATTAATTGGACAGCTAAAAATATATATAGAAAAAAAAACTAGCCGGGCATGGTGGCACATGCCTGTAGTCCCAGCTACTCGGGA
>RJWJ010025485.1:0-23846 GCA_004363605.1 Indri indri | reverse complement strand
CTTTCAAGTTGCTATTCTCTCCTGAACTGTTTCCCTCTCATTACTCAGACCACAGCTCAAATGTCCCCTTCTCAGACCTTTCCCCAAGAATTCTCTCCAATGCAGCTTCTCTTCTCACCCCACTCCACCCTCATCGTGCTCTATTCTACTGCCGTATTAGTCAGCCTTCTTCAGAGAAACACAGAGGATGTGTGTGTGTTTGTGTACGTGTGTGTGTGGGGGGGGGGGAGATTTGTCATAAAGAATCATAAAGAATCAACTCACAATTAGGGAGGTTAACAAGTTTAAAATCTACAGTATGGCCCAGCAGCTTGGAGACCCAGAAAGGCCAATGGTGCAGATGAAGGTCAAAAGCAATCTGCCAGAGACTTCTCTCATGCTCAGGGAGGCTGGTCTTTTTGTTTTATTTGGGTTTTCTGCTGACTGGGTGAAGACCATCCACGTTAAGGAGGGCACGCTGTTTTAGTTTTAAAAGTTCACCAACTTAAATATGAATCTTATCCAAAAATGCCTTCCAAGTTGACACATAAAATTAACCATCACAATTGCCCTCTTTATTTTCTTCAGAGATATCTGAAAACCACTAAGCGATAAGAAACACATCAGTATCTTAAATAATCCTAAGAATTTCTTTACTTCCGGCCCTTGCCATTCACTTTTCATAAAAATGCCATGAAAGCAGAGACTCTATATATCTTTTTAAATCTTATATCCTATGATGATTACATTGAATGTTATCAGGGATATAGTAGATGTTCAATAAACATTTTGAGAGAAGAAATATAAAGTGGGATGATAACTGCAGCTACTTTAAGTGTTGTATTTTTATTAGGTTTTTTTAACCTCTTAGTAAAATATCTGGTACATAATAAATACTTGCAAAATGTTAGCATGTGAGGACACACAAACACACCCCCACAAACACTCATGAAGATGTATTCTGGTTAGTAAGATACATATACGAGATTTCTGAGGACTGAACAATAGAGGATAAGCTTATTAGCAGGCTTTTGAGATAGAGAAGAAATACACTGGATTGGTTTTCTAGTTATATACTGGCATGTCTATCTTAAGCATATGTAAGGGAAGTTAGAGGTATTTTCCCCAAGTGTGTGTAAGTGTGTGTGTGAGGGGGTGTGGTGTGTAAGCCATAGACACATGCTTCAAATGTTAAGCATAATATTTAAAATAAACAAGTTAATTTTGTTCTTATTGAAGTAGAAGAGGTAATAAGTCTATCAACTGTACATTTCCCCCCCAATCCTACCTATGTCTCAGAAATATCCCCAGAGCAAGTAGAGGTCATAAACCACTGATCTAATCTCACTCTCCCATTTGCCAGTGAGGAAACTAAGGCTCTGAAAAGGTTGAGACATGCCAAGGTGACGCATAATTAGTGAAGGGGTCAGGATTATATCTGGAGTATCTAAATCACACGCAAGAGCTCTTTCCATTATAAGTAGGCGTGAGCCTTATGTCTGCGTGCAGATACACTTTGTTCGTTCATTCAACAAGTATCTAGTGCGCATTCTCTATGTACCAGGCACTGTGTTTAGGGATAGAGCAGTGAACTGGCAGCCATCATCCTTCTTCTCAAGGCGCTTTCAGTCTTTTGGGGAGTGAGTCATTAAAACAAATCACACATAAAATAATTTAATTAAATTCAGGAAAAGGAAAGTAGCAGGAGATTCAAGGTCAATGGCAGCCTGGAGTTGATTTTTGAATCCACTCCCTTCCACACCATTGCGTAACAAAATACAACCATAACCTCCTGTTGGGGCTTTAAGGCAATCCCAATGCATCTGGTATGTCAAACTCTCAGGAAGGAGGTCGAAGCACAGGGTGCCGTTGTTTGCAGTGCCAGAAGGAGTACTGGATAGTTTAAAGCACAAAGAATTTATATAGTTTTGTTTCTTAGGCCATGCAGGTCTCTGCCGATTCATTGACTACTACATATTCAGAGGTGCTTATGGTTACTAAGGGTGAAAATCCTATAGTTCTGGAGCCACAAATAGGCTTTGAGAAAATTAGGTAAGATTTTTAAGTCCTTCAATATTGTCCCGCTGTCCTTGGGCACATGGGAAATCCCTCTACTGTCCCCACTCGATTCTGAGGTCTTAGGAGATTTGTGAGAGGTCCAGGTTCCCAGAGATCCAACATAGAATCATTTCTGCTGTTCCACACCAATGACATACTGGGGAAAGAGGGGATTTGGGATAAACATGCCACCACAGGGGGTGCTTGGGAGGGTCCTTTTGTAACAGAGGGAATGGCCCGGGGGAAAAAAAGGCAAAAAAATATTTTCTTTCTCTTTAAAACTCCCCCCACTCTTTTGGGGAACTGCAGCCTGGACTGTATCCCTGCCTCAGGCAGGTAGCCGGGAGGGGCAGGGGAAGTTCTTTTGTTCTTTATGTTACAAGAGATAACTCAGCCATCCCAGGCCCTGGCACCGGGCTCTCAGGTGGGCAGAAGCCACAGCCTTTGTCTCTGGCAGTGACGGGATGATTAGAATCATTAACCACAATAGCCTAGAACTGAGGGCCCTCCCTTTAAAAGCTCTGCATTTCTGCTTATGTTCAGGAATCTGGATTTCGAGATGAGAAAGTCTACCATTTTCCTCCTTTGCCATCAAAGTAATAAACTTCTCTTTCCTTCTCCTCAAACCACTTGTTACTGTTCTTCTGATGCAACCTCAAGAACAAGCGTTGAATTTTCCTTGGATACTCCCAGTCTACCTGATGTTCCTTACATATCTTACCATTGTCCTCTACCAGAAAGAGGCCCAGCAGAAATTGGAGTGGGCCGGCCCTTCCCTGGGGAACCCACCGTTAGGCAATCTTCATTTCATCTCTAATTTACCTCTCATTCCAGCCCCTGGAATACATAACATTTTATTTAGCAGGGAGGGTTTTGGAGGAAGGAAGATTTATTACTGACAATTTATGATAATTTATTGTTTCAAAATTTTTCCTCGTGCCATCTGTTTCTTCCGGGTCTAGGCTAAATCTTTTATTCTACTATCTGTAGAATCTGTTTGGTCATCCCTGCTCTGGGTCACCCTTTCTCTCAGGAAACAAATGTGGATTAGCTGCCTTGATAGTGAGGAACAAGTGGCCACAGATTCTTCAGGTTTGTAAAAAGAAAATAAAAATCTCAGGACCCCACCTCCCCCAACTCCTTATGCAAAAGAAAAAGGAAAGTCTTCAGGCACTTGTGAAGAACAAGCCCCACAGATCATTAATTAAGGAAATCCCTTACTAGTCTCCTGTAAGCAAGGACATGCAAATTATCACTTTAGGTCTGCAGGCTACATCTAGCTCCCAAAACAAAAGTCTGTTCGATTCCATGCTAATAATGAATTACAACTTTTTCTTCACAGGTACAGAACAGAGACAACATAGCCTCAGACATGATTCCACCTATCCTGGGACATCTACATAAGTGATGCTTCCTTCACGCCCTTTTTCTCTTCTAACGTTTGCCTTATCTCATGTAAAGTGTAGATTTTCCTGGGTCTCATAAGAACGTAGCCATTTTGTCTCACTACCCCTCCTTTTTTTCTTTTTGTATGCCTTTAAATGCTGAAACTTCCAATTTTCTCTTTGAAAAAAACAGCCATAGGTGTATCTGTGGTTTTTGTTTTTTCTGGGTGCGTCCTCAACTTTGGCTTAAAAAACCTCCATCAATTGAGATTTTTGCTTCAGTCACTTATTTTCAGTCCCTAGATGATTATACATTAAAATTCTTTTCTCAATGTATATAATATTTGATAAACATAGGGGGGGAAAGTCTGATTCTGCCAAGAGTTCACAGGCAAAATACTATTCCACTGTAAACAAGTAGACATGCTAGAAACAAAATACAAAAACTTTTTAATAGGAATGTCTGAGCATCATGCAGTAAAGATAATAATTCTTAAAAGAGCATCTAGTGGTATCAGTGGAGAGGAGGGAAATAGAAAAGAGGGATGGAAAAACAGAACAGGTGAACTGAATAGTGAGCCAAGACAAATGTGCTACACAAATGAAAATTATTAGAGAGCCCAAATCTGACATTAAAAAAAAAAGTTTCCAAAGAATGGGCTTCTCAATAACTGATTCTGGGACAATTGGCTATTAATATGGAGAAAAAAGAAAAACTACATCTCCCTATTCTTACACTCTACACAAATATAAATTCTAGACAGATTAAAGGCTTAACTACCAAAAGAGAAGCTTTAAAACTTTCAAAAGAGAATATAAAAACATATTTACAACAAGCAAAGAAAGAGCAAACATGAAAAAGATGAGAAATTTGACTACATTAAAATTAAAGATACCATAAACAGAGTAAGAAGTGCAAGCTACATACTAGAGGAGATATTTGTAATGCAAATAACCAAGAAATAATTTATATCAAGAATAGTGAACAAAATAACAAATGCAAATGACCCAATAGAAAAATGAGCAAAGGATATTTCATGAAATGGTAAACCAAATCACCTATAAACATATAAATAGTTACATATTCTCAATAATATCCAAAGGAGCCAAAATGAAAATTAGGTATCATTTCATGTCCAGATTGGCAAAAATGAAAATATTTGACCATGCCAGTTATTAGTGAGAATGTAGGAAAACGTGAAATACTCATGCTTTGTAAGTGACAGAGTCAACTGATGTGGCTAATTTAGAAAATAATTTGATACCAAGTGAATTGAAAATGCATTTATACTACAACCCAGTGAAGGAAGTCAACATATTTTACCCCAAAATATATTTTTTTGACACATTTTGAGATGGCTGGTCAGAGAGCCAGCAAATAGAAGTAGCCCTACGAAATTGTCTTTCGTGGGAGAAATTTACATCTGTAAAAATCTACACTGATACGGCAAGGCTTTCCCTTGTTTGGATCTAGGAAGGATTAACTGAGAGTCTGACACCTTTAAAAAGTCTAAAAACCTTTACCATCTATTCTTTCTGAGCACTGCTACCTGTGAGTTTTCACCTACATAATAAGACCACCTTTGCTAAGCCAGGCCTCCTCTTCTTGTCCTCCCATAACTTGTGTTGCCACTATGACCTGATTTACCATCATAACATGGTTTTGGCCATGCTCTGAGCCCTCGTTTTTTTCTGTAACCTCAATGTGGTTTATAAGCTTCTACACCTCATTAGAGGGTGAGGTAATTACTCTCTGATTCTCTCTGCGTACATGTTAATAAATTTTTATGCCTTTTCTCCAATGAATCTGCCTTTTGTGAGCTAATTTTTCAATGAAATTTCAGAGAGTGAAGACGAAGATGCCCTTTGCCCCTACACCAGGAAGTGTATGTTTAGGTGTGTCCCCTAAAGCAACTCCTGCACAAGAGCTTGAAGTGACACAAACAAGGATATTTATTTTAGCACCTTTTGTCATAGCAGAATAATTTACACAACCTAAAAGTCTATTAACAAGAGGTGAGTAAACATCATTTAGTCACACAATTGAAAAATATACAGATATTAAAGTAAATGAACAAGATTATACAAATTAAAATGGGTAAATATCAAAAATATAATGAGAAGAGGAAATGCAAATTAAGAAGTGTGTTCAATGTGATTCCAGTGTTGTAAATTTTAAAAATACACAAATGATAGCATATATTGATTATGGATATGTACATATGTAGTAAAGTTACCAAAACATATATGGATACGCTACCCACCAAAAAGCAGATTCTAAGATTTCTGCCATGAACAAGTCCATTCTGAGAAGGTGCAGGGGAGAGACTTCAAGAGGGGAAACTATGGGCCTGAGGTTTTAGTGAATCTATGATGCTTTATTTCTCTTTAAGCACAAAGGGATCTGAAGCAAATATAGAATAATATTAGCATGCCTAATATCTGGACAGTGGATATAAATGGATTTGTATTTTCATTTTAATTTAATAAAACTGTAATAGCACTTGCTATATGCCAGACACTGTATTGGGCACTTAATATATATTGACTCATTTAATCTTCATTCTCTTTCTCTGTATGTATGAAATAGTTCATATTTAAACATTTTTATTAAACTAAAAAAAAATCTATAAGGTTATATACCAAGCGTGATTTCCTAAAATGACCAGAAATTTGAGGGTAAGAAGACATTATAATTTTTATTTTCTACCCTTCTATACTTTTGAAGCATTACAATTAGCTTGTATTTCTTTGTAGTTTAAAAACATTTAAAAATTAATGTAATTATAATAAGCATCATTGAGTGTTTAAGCATTCAAATAGAGATAAGGAACACATTTTGAAAGAAAACCGGAAAAGAAAGTAGGCCTGGCCAGACCCTATTGTCCGAAGGAAAGTGAGGGATTGCAAGACTAGTATAAAAAAGGCAAATCAAAGATGGCATGACATCAGAGGTAGACGTGAACTCTATAAATGTGGATAGGTCCACATTTCATAAAAAGGCTGACTAGTCATTTGTGTTGTACTTATTATCAAAAGGAAAGAAAAGCCATTGAGCAGAATGTCTGACAAGAGAAGGAGTTTGGAAATTTCTAGAAGTCTAGGAGGGTAGAAGTAATTTCATGCAGCAATCTTTTATATTTTGCCAAGCAACTCAAAATAGGCCCATTGGGACTGTGGCGTGGGATCCAGCCGTGCTAGAAACCTAAATTGTCTTGCCCTCCAGAATTCCTCCTAAATGACATGTTCTTCAGGGAAAAGAGTCGACAAAATCTTGCATTCCCAGCCCTGTGGTAATGATGCTTGGACTCCCACTGAGCCAATGTGAAGTGGAAACTTTGAGAAGGAAATCTGTTAGTGTCAATTAAGCCACGAAGGAGCCAAACTTACATGGCAATGTGTGTGAGCATGTCTGACACATTCCCACCTAATGAGGTGGTCTTGGTTAATGCGTTAATTACTCTTTTTAGGTTTTGTGTTGCAATGATAACAATATCCCCCACAGAAATGCTTCCTCTTGGTCCAAGTAGGGTGTTTCTCTGATAAAAGCAGAAATAATAGCAGACCCTTCTTAGACTATCAAGAGATACACAACACTATTTAAGTGATTTGAATTCCAGGGGGATGTTTTTCAAAGTCTCTTTGCCAGTTTGTATTCATCATTGAATACAAATTTTGGGATTAATTGCCAGTCACTGTTATGTACCCTGCTGTTGACCTGTCCGGCATCCGTTCTCCCTCTCTTCTCCCTCCACGCTAACGGAACCCGCTTATATTCAGGTATTTACCTCTTACGCACTTACCCCATGTGCTTCAGAGCAACTGCCACCTGCCATAGCCCTACCCCCACCCCACCACCCTCCTCAGCTCCATTCATAGGCCTGTTTGGTCTAAGGGAGTGCTATTTGTCTACAGGCGTTTAGCCCCAAATTCATTCTTCTATTAATATATGCACCATCAGGGGGATAGAAGCCTACAAATGACATTTCTTAGGCTATCATGTCAATTGCCATTAAGAGGCACTGGATGGGACACAAGAAGCAGTAGGGAGGAAAAAGCTGTTGTCTCCCTGCTTCCGGTTCTGGCAAATGAACCAGCAGCTGTGGGAACCTACACATGAGTACGGATTCTAGTGGGGGAGTGGGACACAGGCTGCCTGGCTTTTTTGTTTGTTTTGCTTTTGTGTGTGTGTTTTTAGATATGTGTGCCTTTTTTAATTCATGCAAAGATTTAATGATTTTAAAGACAGAGCTAATATCCTGGCAAAGATTTTTTTTTTATTTTATTTTATTTCAAATTATTACAGGGGTATAGTGGCTCAAAAAACAGTCACAGACATTTAATAGAGCACCTGAGAAATTTAGGGAGAACCATTTTTTTTTCTTGTTCTGTTCTGAGGGACTTTTGAGAATTTAAAGCCTAAATTTTTTGGCATTTTATCCTGAAATGCTTATCACACTAATGGCTAGAATTTCTTTCCAGGCATCCTTCAAAGTCCAAGGTCACTCTTCTTGTCTATTTCTCTCTCTGAAGCATCCCCTTAATCCTGTCAGTCATTAATATTCTTGATTTTGCTTCCAAAGTCTTCTTCCATTCATTCATTCCCATCCCAGCCATAGGTTTTTTGCTAACCAACTTCATTTCAGCTTGGAACAAGCCCCCTTCCTAACTCATCTCTGGCTTGATAATAATTGTTCTACCGACATAGCTCAGGTCATATGCTCATCCTATCCCCCACTGCCTTTACATAAAAGGCAAGGCCAAACTCATTGCTAATCAGATTCCAACTTGGCCTTTCTGCTCTTATTTCTCTTTTTTTTGACCTCTTCCCAGTTATAATCCTTTTATGCCCTGTGTTTAACTGGCAGAATGTTCATTTTTACTCAAACAACATATTTACATTCATACCTCTGTGCCAAGTCCAATACTATTCTGTTTTCTGAAAAGCTCACTTTACTACACTTAATGACATATTGCTCATTAATGTATTCAAAATACATGTATCTAAAACCTTCTATGTGCTGAACACAGTTCAAGGTACTGGGCATTCAAAATGATATGTGTTCATGCATAACTCCATGGAGAACATATAAATGTACACAGTTAAATGTAGTGTCCTAAGTACTACCATAGTGTTGTGTTTGAATCTCTATGGGAGCATGGAGAGACAGTAACTTGTCTTTCAAAATTAAATTTCAATACTATCACATCCTTGGAAGTATGTATCCAAAATGTCAGACAAAATTTACTATACCCATTTCTGCATTCTCATAGCATTATACAAACATAAAGCATTTACCCACTGTGCTGGAGTTGTAGGAGGAAATACCACACTCTAAGAATCAGTTTCCTCATCTGAAAATGGAAATAATAATAGTATATACCTGATGGAGGTGCTGTGAGGATGAAATAAAGTGATCCATCAAAAGTGCATTAAATAGCATCCATCATATAACAAACTAAGTGTTCAGTACATCTTGCATAGTATTATCTATTTACATTATAAACTTCTCAAAGATAGAGATTGTATTATATTAATTTTGCATTCCCTACCCTTATGCTGAAGCCCACAGGGAATAGGTTGGATAAAAGAATGAATGAATGAATGAATGAATGGCTCCGTAACGCACACAGAGCAAGCCTATTTAAACTGGGCTAGCTACACTGCTCTGTGTCTGAACTATTGACATTTTATTTTAGTATGAGAGTTCTTTTCCCATTAATCAACTCTTACAGTAGAAAATGACTCTGACTTCAGGGACTGCTTGCGGGGGAGAATGTTAACAGACCTTTCAGTAGCTGCTGTTTCCTTGTTGCCCATTGATGGATCAAGAGCTAATTCCCAAACTATTTTCAAGCCAACCTGGTAAGTACATAATATTTACTCAAGCGACACTAAGCCATTTGGCATGATTTCAACAGTAAAAAAAGGGCACTTTGAGAGAGGACTTGTGGTATAAATAGGGTTGGCTCATAATTGTATGGGTGATGCCTCTGTTCATCTCCTGATGGGAAAGCCAGGAAACAGTTTTTTAGAGCTAGCTCTGTTTAATATTTTTCTCATTCTTTCTGCCATCCTCATTTCAGGTCTGAATGACAGTATAATCAGATAGAACTAAAGTATAATTCCAGCAGAGGAGGGGTAGAGGTGATTAGGCCCCATAGATAAAGCAAATAAATTCCAGTTCATCCAAGAAAAAGAAATGTTCGGGCTACAAGGCAATGGCCACTTTTTTTTCCCCCAAGCAATGGAGGGCTTGTCAGTGACAAAGGTCAGCTTAGGATTATTTTCTGAATCCATTTTCTTGTATCCATAAAGGAGAAATTCTGAGAAGGAGTTCTTATATTCTGCTCATCATGGCTTTCAAGGATGCTTCCATCTTTTGAAATCCATCCTTCTGGTTGGTGGAAAAGTTTCACCTTCTGTAGGCACCCACATAAGACAGCACTTACTTTTCCATGTTTGGGAAACAGAGAAATGGTTTTAAATTATAGCTTTTTAAAATTTCAAACAGGATTTTAACTTTTCTGAAATAGGGCAAACACTTCATTGTATTTGTTTATGGGTCAGACCACATTAATTCCACTGGTGCAGGTAACTAGTGAAAAATCACTTGTCCACAATGACTATTGCATCGAAATCCAAAGAATAGGAATAGGGGCCTGGAAGTGGGGGGTGGCACAATTGGGCCACAACTCCAAAGTGGAAAAAGACACAAAGAGCCCAGAGGCAAGCTGTGGAGGGGTAACCAGGAGGGTCATGCTGCATGCTCACTCCAATCACATAGGAAGAGCTCATAAAGGTTTAGGACAAGCCAATATACATGATTAACTGCGTAAGGATCTCGAACTAGTCATAACAATGAACTGTATGTTATTTGAGAGCTACCTAAACATGGATAAGATTCTCACTTTTAAAATTTTATTTTATTGTTGTTCTAATTATATATGCTTCAGGACGTATCTTCAAAAGATAAGAACTTTTTAAAAAACATAGCCATGATAGTATTATCTAACCTCAATGACAATGTTTCATCAGTACTTCCAAAGAGCTAGTCAGTGTTCAAACATTCCCAACTGTCTAATAATTTTTTACAAATTTATTTGCATCAGGATCCAAAGAGTGTCCATATATTACGATGGGTTGATGTGTGTCTATGTCTTTGCTGTCCCTTTTATTTTATAGGTTACTTTTCCAATTCTTTTTGCTTCCCTCCCAAAGATCTTGGTTGTTAGTCCTGAAGTGAACCACAGTGCCTGACACATAGTAAGGATTAATAAATATTTGTAGAATAAAGGATAAAGGACACAGAAAAAAATATCCTCTACTGCCCTGCTTGTCTTTGGAATATAATTCTTTCCAGAATGATCACCTTTTTGATTTTCCCTTTCACTTCCTGCAGCCTCTCACTGGGCTCATTTACTCTGTTCTACAAGCTGCAACGATAAAGGACGCCCATTCACGCACGCTTACCAATGTGCAGTGCGTGAATGCCTTCTCCATGCTCCTTTCAAGCTATCAGCCTCTCATAATTCACAGAATAAACCACTTTGTGTTTTCCTTCCCAAATGAGGACACTGTGAGCAACTTGAAGGAAGTAACCATTGTTAATTGATCTCCTTATCTTCAGCCCCTACAACATTTTCCATCACAGAGCATACACTCAAAGCATGTTTTTGTTGTTGATCAAAATTACAACTAATGTCAACTCACGTTGACAGATTTAAAGATTAAGGAGAAAAGGCCATAGAAATCATCGACCAAGGCTAGCATTTTCATTTCATGTGTAGATTCTAGTTTTCCACGGGCCCCTATCTAATCAGCAATTAAGCATTGCTTCTTTGAACCACTGTATGCTTTCACTTGAGAATGGATATGATTCCTTTTAGACTTGTGTGCATGCAGCAATTTTCCAGTGCATTGTAATTAATCAACTCCAATTTTAGTTTTGCGCAGAGGATAGTACTATGGAAGGTGGAAGAAAATATGTTCCCAGAGTGAACATCAGTACTGGTGCCTAAGAGGAAAGAGCCCAGCTACAATTGCAACTCTAAATTGGAGTTTGCTACAGGACTGTGGAGGAGTAAAAATAAATTCGGAATCTGAGAATAAAGAATGCGATTCCATTTCTGATCAATAGTGAAGAGCCCTGCCAAAGCATGGCTAAGGAGTCAAGTTACTGTTCTTAAATATATTTCTTCTCTACAGTCATTGCTCTAAGTGAGAGACTAGTGCTACTCTTGCAAAATAGGACATATTTTAAAGTGACAGGGCAACCTTCCATTGGCCTCCCGTACTCCAGCTGCAACCTTCTGTCCCACTAAAGTAGGATCAATTATAAAACTCCAAGTAGCACCTTAACTTTCTCAACTGAGGATCTGAGATATGAACTGATATCCCAATTAATGTTTAGATTTCTAAAAATCTAAAGCTTCAAGGCACAACTTTTATTTATTGTTAGCTAACCTGAAGGGTGAAAATAGAGATAGAGAACCTACCAGATGACAAAAATGGGAGGTGGTACAGATTCTTGGAAGCACAGAGCAAAAAATTAAGTAGCTGAGCTGCTTAGAGAAAGGTGACAAAAAGTGAATTGGGATTCAACCTGGGAAAGTAAATACTAATGGACTTGAACGTGAAGATCTGGAAAAAATAAGTATTTAGTGGTAGGAGGTTAATTGAAAAGGGGATGACCTAAAAACCCCTTTGGATGCTAATGGAGCTATGTACCATTTGTTGGTCTTCTGTTTTTCCTCCCAAATATCTGTTTTTGTCTCTTGTTCCTGATTTCCAGAATTAAATTTTAGCCCAAGATATGGATATATTCAAAGTCATATCAAATATACGTGTATCAACTCATCATCTACCAATTCCTCAAATAACATTTACAGTACAAAATATAAGATTAATGGGATCCAACTCTTGTTGATTCAATCTGGTTGTAGAATAGATAGCCTATTAATAAATTTACCTAATTTTTACTATATTGGGATCAATAATTTCCCCAGAATTAGAATGCAATAAAAAAAATCCTTTGGAAAATAAATCAATAAATCAAAATAAATTTATTGACCAGAAGTGGTCAATAAATTATGACCATCACTGGTCATTTAAAAGCCATTTTAAAGCAATTCAATAGTATCTAGAGCAAAGGTTATAGCAGATGCTGTCAGGGCATTCCCCATTTCCTATACCATTGAATGTTTCCTATATCCCTTTGCCTAAAGACCCAGTCTGCCCAGAAAGCTCACTTGGACCCCTCATGGTAGGACAGAAGTACCAAGGACTAATGTCCCCAAGAGCAACCATCTACTAGTGACGTATGGGAAGATGTGGGTAAATACCCGAACTTTATTGCCCTCAGTGGGAAAATGCTATAGTGTGTTCTACAGTTTAGCAGCATGTGCCCAGTGTGGTTGAGCTGGAATTGCCCACAACCTCTATGTGCCTTGACTGGCTTCCCCACCTCCCACGTCTCTCTTCCCCACTCTTGTCTCAAGATCTGCTTAAGGGATCTGCAAACTCAGGCAATGTTCTCAATTGTTTTTATGGATTCCCATCAGAAATGATAACTCACTATGGTTAAAATAGTCCTTCCATGGCTCCATTCATTCACATACGAATGTCATATTTCTTATATCAGCATTAGTATCTGACTATGACTTTCCCCATAACTTTTCTATGTCAGTTTAAAATAGATTCACTCTTTTATTTAGTCTCAAACATGGTAAAATTATGCATGAAATCACAACATGATAGTAATACATTTTCCTAATACATACTGAAAATTATATTTTAATGTTTCCTCACATGTCATATAAAATGATGTTACATACCATGCCTTGCAAAACACTGAGCCATAGTGCAGATAAGAAATATGCATGCTTTTCCTATCACTGACCCATAACACCACAGTTGAGAATTGTTAAAGTATAATCTATCATATTTTTTACTAGACCCTGCCTAGTAGTGTTAGAGAATTCCACGCTTCTTGTCGGATGATTTTGTCTGTATTGAAAGTGTCCATCCTGAGTTATGAGCTTCTACCCAGCAGAAACCCTACCTGGCAGGTTTCTTTCATATTAGCATCTGGTATAATGGCACCAAAAGGGAAAAATTAACGGGGTGGTAATAGCAGTAATTGGCAGTCATTTTATGACCATGGAAATTCATTAAGAATATATAAGTTGCAAAAAGAAAGAGAATGCAGATATTTTGGGTTTGTAGTCAAAGCATAAATTATCTTCTGCTGTTATCTAGCCTTTTCACTTTTTGGAAGGAGTATTTTGTGTTTAATAACATATCGTTCTTCAGACCACAATTCAGGACCCAAAGCTCATAAAAACACTTCATAAAAGAGAATTAATATGTCTTTTTTTAAAAAATAAAGAGGCACTCCAAATTTCCTTTAAGTGGCAAAATTTGTTTCTGGGGGTTTGATTATTATTACTAATTTGTGAACCACCTGCTGCTTGTTATCAATAAATTTAATTTATCTAATTCATGAAAGACTCTATGGCTAGATTTCTGGGGACTTGTGTGTGTGTATAAACATGTGTGTATGTGTGTGTGTGAGAGAGAGAAGGACAGATAGAGAGACAGAAAGAGAGAGAGAGAGAGAATGAGACCTACTGAGAATGATCAGACAGCCTCCACTGAAGTCACTGTGTATTCAGATCTAGAAAGATAAGCACAGACAGGATATGAGATTGTATAGATTATGAACATCTCTGGTTGATTAAATGGAATGGAAATACATTTTCCCTTTCATATTGGAAGAGGCTTAACATTAAAAAACTAATCTTTTCTGAGATAAAGTTCATTAACACAATGATTATTCATTTGGCTTTTATAATGATATTGCTGCTTAATCACCAGAACATTGCTTCCTGTGCTCCGTGGGAACCAGCAGGAAACATTTGAAGAGCAAGTCTTGCTGCTAATGTGACGGGAGAGGGAATAGTATTCTCACTGCTCTTCATTTTAAAGTACAGCACATTCCTGCTCAGAAGTCTAAAACCTCTTGTCCGACAGCATGAGCTTTAAACCTCACATTAAACACAGAATAAAATTATATAACCCTGAAAGCTAAATCTTTGCCTCAGGTCTGCTGTTTCTCTCTGGGTTACACATAAAGGTTCTCAGGGGGACATTTTCATTATAAACCAAGATTTGAGGTGGTTTGATCTTGGTACTTGCAGATACCATATTACCAAATTCAACAGCTCATTTGAATGTGTAGCTCAGTAAATAAAGACATGAATGAGATAGGACCAAACTCTGAATCTTTAAAACTACATCCTACTTGATGCAAGTTCAACTCACAGTGCATCCCTAAACTTACAGAGTGGTCTCTTTGCAATGGAATCTGAATGAAAATATAATCGTAAGATGTTACAAGGAAACACAATTATTGCATTTTTTTTTCATTCACTAGAGATTCTTTAGAATGTAGAAATTGATAAACTTTCTGTAGGGAGCTAATTTATGAACAATGCACAAAATGCATAATTATCCACCAATATGTATGTTACAGTGTAGCAATAGTAGTCAGGGCTGTAAGTTCCTAGCAATGGAAATCAACTTTGGATGATTTCAGCAGACAATGAATATGGAAGGATATTAGGTAATTCACAAAATCATCCAGTGACTCAAGTTCATAAGCTGGGCAGAAACAAAGAATGTCAGTAGTGATTAGGACTAACACCAATAGTTGCACACATGAAACCATTTAAACAAAGACTGTGCTTCTGATGAATGTTGGACTTCCCAGTTCACACTGGATGCCTATCTACAACCACCCTAGAAATGTAACATGACTGCCATTAAGACTGCCACCAACCACCAAAATATTACTTTCTGCCTCTGTTTCCTCAATTTGAGAGCTGGAGAGTCCAACTCTGGAGCAGGTACATCTGCCTGGCAAAACACTGTAACATGTTCAGGCCCTTGCAGCCCAAAAGACCAAGAGATCACTCGCTTTGCCAAAACTTCCAAAATGGTGAACTTCCCCAAAATTAAGAGTTTAGATCACTGTCAGCCAAAAAATGACATATCTCCATTATCCACCATCGGATAAACCCAACACAGTTACATATCCATAACAAGGAAATGGTTAGAACATATCTTTACATGATTGAGGACTTATTATTCATTCAACTAGATCATTCAAAGCTGGGTTTACAACTTCTCAAGGAGCATAATTTGCTGGTCCCACACCTGGCCATATGTTTGTGACAAAAGCTAAACAATGTTCCCTAACCAATCACATAACTCTCCTGGCCTGCTTCAAATGCCCATAGCCTTTCAGCTGAGCCATCAGAGTTGCAGAAAGAAAGAAAAAAGAGAAGAAGTCGGGGTAGCATAGGAGATTGTTAAAGGACATTTCCTAGGCTTTAGGTTATGCCTTTACAGTGCTAACACATTTAAACAGAGGGACGATTTATTAATAGAAAGAGGGTGCTGGGAAGGGAGCAGGTGTCTGTGAAGTGTGTTGCTCCCCATTTGATCATATCCAAGGCACTTCCAAGTCTCAGTAACTGAACCAAAATGATTCGGGAATTCATAAAGAAACCCTATATCAGGGACATGTATTTTCATTATGATGTTCCATTTCATCATTTTGCAAAACCTGGTGAATACATGACTCCCACAGAGATCAGATCTGAAAAGCTCACACAGAGACAAGAGCACATAGGCTGAAAATCAGACAGGGGTCACTGGTAGAATGTGAGAAGCTATGTCTTGACAATTGTCAAATGTTAACAAAAACAATCCACATTAATCTTATATCTATGGATAGTAAAAAGTAATAGCAGGAGCAAATAGGACATGGATAATCCAAAACACAAGCTAATGTAAAAATCAATTCATATTTGTTTAGTGGATACATTGTGTAATTTTTGCAACATCTATTTGCTCTTATGTTTTCTTCTGCTAATGTTATAATTGGGTTCGGCTCCCCCTGAGTACAACCTAATTGAGCGATGATGTGCAATTAAATGTTTTCAGTGAATGATGATTAAAAATTTTTTCACAAGTAGCAGAAATTTTATCTAGGTACAAATGTGTCAGAGAATATACTGGTGGAAATTATAGAGAGTCTCTTGACTAAGAAAATCTTTTGGGCAGGGAAATATCTGAAATAAACAGCCAACAGTATTGGAAAAGCATATGTATTAGAAGACTTGGGAACATTGTGTTTGGTGATAAGGAAACACTAAATTTAACAGGAATTTTGACGAGAATTTTAGCTGGCAAACAGGATGTTATTTGGTTAAGGACAGAGCCCCCAAGCTTGTCTGAAGCTAGAATTGCATGCGGAAACCGCATCCCCAGCCCTGGTTCCAGACTCTTCTGTGAAAGAGACTGCAGCAAGGAGAGTTGACTTCAGCGCCGCATGCATGCTGGATGTTCAATAACTGTGGAAGATGATGAGCTTCCATATTGATTTTTCCAGCCATATCCAGACCCCCAGATAATAAGAAATGGAACAGCGTCATCACCTGAGTTTAAAGGACAAATGGAACTGACTGCAGCAGGATTTGCATGTTATATCTGTATTCTCCTTTCCATGGAATCTCCCTTTGCAAATAATATCCATAGGAAATCTTCTGCTCATGATTTCAGATTGGCTAACCTTCTGAAATCAGAAACACAGCCTGATTGTGCTCCTGACTCTCTCATGGTATACTTGTACGACTCCAGGGCAAATCACTTATTCTTTCTAGGTCTCACTTACTGTGTTTGCTTAATGAATGGTCAGTGAGAGATAAGATCATTGAAGATTCCTTGCAGCCATATGAATTGGAACAGAAGCATTCTGTCATTTCATGTACCATAAATTTTTCGTTCAGGAATATGATATTTTAGACTTAAACTATCACAAGAGTTTTAGATCAGACCAAAGCAAGGAATTAATTTTTAAGATGGATCTAGAAGTCCTAAACTTAAGGTTCTAAGAAAAATCACATTATCACTATCCCAAAATATTATATGAGTATAGCTATCTATCCTAAAAAGCAGGTAACTAAACTAGATGAACTCCTGAGATCCCAACCAGATCTTCAAACCTCTGTATTGTTTTTCTTTATATAAAAGGAACTGTTTATCTTCTCTGACTTTTGTATTTAAAATTATTTTGGGCTAATATACTTCCATTGCCATTATAAGCCTTAGAAACTCGAATTTTTATTTGCAAATTACGTATGTGGAATAATTCAATGAAAACTGTTAATACTGTAGAAAGCAGTAGTAGATATGGACAAACACATGTGTTTAATGGATTCACTGTTCAGTGGATTATCAGAGCTACGAGAGCCATGCAAGTCTAATGCCATCGTCACGTCCTTACCCTTTTTGTATCCTCATAGTGAGGATAAGCTAAGAATTGTGTTTGCAATATGGCAAATCTTGGCCCTAGGAAGGCAGATGTTTTTGGTAATAAGATAGAAGTAAATGTTGCTTAATTCTCAGCTTATCGATAAAAGTCTCCTGAAGAAGTTAAAGACTGTAATTAAGGTCAATTCGAAAACCTTAACTTTCATTCTTTGTACAAACCAAAAAATGATAACATATATACACTGTAGGACATTTGGAAAGTAGTGCATAAATATCAGTGCATGTTCTGCCATCATTTCGTAGGAACTTTATCTTACGTCATTTGATCCAAGGTTAAAATCTTAGCTGTCATATTGCCAACCTGCTGTGTGCAAAACATTATGATAGGAAAGATATTGGGTTGGCATTGAAGAAACACATAGGTTTGGAGAAGCTTAGGGTCTAGTAGAAAAGAATGGAAATTCAAGTCAAGGTTTCCCGAGATCTTTTCCAGCTCATCCTGACGTGAGCAATTCTGCCTCCTTTGGATTCCTGACACATGAGGCTGTCACATAGATTTTTGTTGTTGTTTTACTTTGTCTAAATTATCAAGTCATTTGCAGCAGGTGGATCAGTCCCTTTAGGACTCTTCACACTGTCACTTTATTAAAGAGGTCTTCCCTGACTGCGCCGTAAATTAGCAAAACTCATTACTTGCTCAGCCCTGCTTTTTCTCCAAGCTCCTATCACCATCAGATAAACTATGATTTGCTTTTTGATTTTTTTCTTCTTTTCTGTTTCCTCACTCTAGAATATGAATCCTATGAGTCCATGAACTTTTCTGTTTCCTTCACTGTCCTCAGTTACTAGAATAGTAATTGATACCCCAAAATTGCATTATAAATATTTGCTGAAGAAATAAATGTATGAATGAATGAATAAATATATCTGTATTTCTTGGCATGGATGAAATGTACTAAAATATTCAAAGCAATACTCGGATGTAGGATTCCAAGTTCATTTATTTTCAATTATTTTGTACTTTCATAATAAGCACATTTTATTCCCACAGTCAATTTTTTAAGTATTCTTATTTTAAAAAGAATAAGGATCACTGCTCTGACATGAAATAGAATGATACAGAATGACCCACAGAGAGATTCATACTTGTTCAATTTCTAATCATTTTCAGAGAAAATAATTCCAACTTCTTGACCAAAGTAACCTATTCCAGCATCCAACCTCTCATTATAAGAAGATCCTCTTTTAGGTCATGTGAATTTTCTCTGTTTTATTTGCCATATAATATGTACCTTTGGTCTTTGACAATAGAGATAATCTCATTACAAGAAAAGACTCCAGCCATTTATATACTCCAAAAAATGTTGTTAGAATGTGAGATATGCATATGTTAAAACCACTCAATAGTCCACGGTAGGGAAGGGTGCACAGAATGGGGAAAAGGAGTTTTAATTCAAATGAAAATATCATGCATATGCTAGGCAAAATAATCTTTTAAAGTTATATGAATTAATAAGAATTTATGGGATTTTCTCACAAGTATAAGAACTAGTCTATATTATAGTAGATGAAACTTACAGAATTTACTTGGCAACACAGACATGTGTACATTTATAAAATAAAAAAATGATGTCTGTATCTTTGCCTCCACCTTCAAGGAAGATAATGGAGATTATTCACAATACTATTAACATTTTATTTCAAGCAGAACAGGGCTATTAGTTAATTATACAATTACCATATTTTTATGACTTACTTTTCTAAAGTAGTGACAGCTTAGTGTTTGAATTGTACATATTTTCAAATCAAAATAAAATATGACTCAAAGAAATTACATCCTTTTTCCTTCCTTAAGAATTTCATTTTAAGTGGTATATTCCTCATGGAATGCTAAAGCACTATGATAGGTAGGATGAATAATACACATGTATATGAGTGTGTGCGTGTGTATGTATATCTCCAGTTGATTTTAATATCTTATTAAAAGGAATGGCTAACATCTATAGAAAGGCAGATCTCTATATCAAGATATAGATATAGATATATCTATAGATATATCTAGATATGTAAAATCCATATTAGATTTCTAAGAAGAAAACAAACTTCGAATAACCCATAGAAAGATTGCAGTATTTTCTTTGGTATCTCAAATAGCACAAAATATTTCAAGTTCAGTCGTTAGAATATATAGGGAATAAATGCTAGAAAGAAGACATGGGGAAATTATATGATTATATGTAAATGGTTGATGTAGCTAAATTCTAAACTAAATGATTTCACACTGTGCTACGCCTAAATATCTGAGTAAATAACTGAAGTTCTGCAACAGAGAGTCAAATGCAAATTATCCATGATGCTTTTTGATTTTTGTGTTTAAAAGTCAGAACTGCATGAGTCCAACTTTTAAATTAGGAATAGTTTTCTCACACATTCAACAATTTTGTGAGTTATTTACATATGAGAAGTTATTCTAAACATCTATAACCACCAAACGGGTGTTTATGGCTTTTTTCTTAACTTATCTTTTCTTTTGCTAATAGGTTTTAAAAATTAAAATTGGTTGGATGAAAAATATTTCCTGCTAAATATTTAGAGTTCAGATTTGCAAATGATTTTCAAAAACATTTGACTGTACATGGTTTTAGCTGATCAAAACCACCTACAATACAGTCTTCTTCCAAAATACTCTATTTTACATCTGTACCACTAAAACTTGCCCAGTTGAATGTAGATTTTTTCATGTGTAAAAGAAAAGTACAAAATATACATATGAACACTGAATCATTCTTTCAATTATTTATTGTACTGAAGTCAGGAGAGGTAGGTTTGAATCTTCACTCACTCCACACTAATTAGCTGTGTTACAGCTGATAATTCATTCTCTTTCTCTAAAGCTGGACGCATGTCCTGTGAATGATGGCAGGAAGTGAGATCTACCTTAACTGTTGCTTTGAGGATTAGAGAAAATAGCATAGGCAAAACCATCTAGAATACTTGTCTACACTTAGTCATTCAAAACAATGTCAATCCTTTTCTCTTCCGAGTCTTCTCCTCCAACCATAATTTATAGTCATGTGGATCTTGGCCAAATTACCCATTTTTTTGAGCCTCAATTTGTTTACTGGTAAAATGACAATTTTACATGCCTTTCTATGTGATATGAGGGTCAAATGAGCTGGGGGAAAGTGTATATATTTTTATATGTATATGTGTGTGTACACGAAAATGCTCTGAAAAGTATGATAATAGTCTAAGTATTTATGTCATTGTACTAGAAGATTTTTAAAGTAATTAATTCAGATTCTATAATTCTTCAAACTTTATATTATTTTTATAAAACTTGATATTCTTGGAAATTTATTTTTAAATAGGTCAGCTATTTTCTGTAAGCACACATTTACTTGGGGCCGCTAGTTTGCACTTTATTACTCTAGCTTAATACAACATCTTTGGGGCGCTTAGGTATCTCGTCTACTACATTAGAACTTCACGACCATGTGCTTAATATTGCTATCTCAGTAGACTCTCATTTCTTTAGTTCCTTCCACACTCTCAGTGAACATACATTACTTCAATCAGATGGCCTGAAAAAATATATGGCACGTGGCTGCATCAGCACAAATCTGTTTGCACTTCTGGAAACACAGTGTATGTGTGTAAATTGTATGAACATGTTGTATACATATGTATGTTCATATGCATCCATACATTATTTCATGTACACATTTATTACATCAGTATGTGAAGATTGTCAGGGTTCAAATCCTGGCTCTGTGACCAGTTGCACTATATTAGGCAAATCCTTAACTCCTCTTTCTCTCAGTTTTCCCATCTGCAAAAGAGAATGGTAATAGTACCTAACCCACAGGGTGTTGTGAGGAATAAATACTTCAATACATGCGTAGCACTGAGGACCATGTGTGAGTGGCTTGCAGCTTCCATCTGTATTAGCTGTTATAATTACCAAGCACCTAATTACACCAGGAGCTCTTGTCCACATAGTGAGCAAAGAAGACAAACCTTCTGCTCTTATGACACTTACAGTCCAGTGGGCAGGGTGGAAAGACACACAGAAGTAACACATTTAAAAAAATAAGATAATTTCAGATAATAAGTGCTATGAAGGAGAAACATAACACAGTCACACATAGGGATGAAGAGCTACTCTAGCCAGCCTGGTTTGCAAAGGCTTCTCTAAGGAGGTGAGGCTTGAGTTGAATTCTGCAAGACAAGCAAGCACCAGTCCTGAAGTGTTTCTCCAATGTTTTCTTTTAGTAGCTTCATAGTTTCAGGTCCTACATTTAAGTCTTTAATCCATTTTGAGTTGATTTTTATATATTGTCAGAAATAGACTGCTCATGGTTACCCAGTTTTCCCAGCATCATTTATTAAAGAGACTGTCCTTTCCCCAAGGTATGTTCATCCCCCATGTATGTTTTTGACATAAAGACAAATATTACATATTCTTGCAAATATGTGGAAACTAAAAAAAAAAAAAAAAGTTGGTCTCATGGAAGTAGAGAATAGATTAGTAGTTACCAGAGTCTGGGAAGGGTACCCAGGAGAAAGAGGGTAAAGAGAGATCGATTAACAGGTTCAAAAATGCAGTTAGAAGGAATAAGCTCCAGTGTTCAATAGCACAGTAGGGTGAGGTGACTATAGTTATCAATAATTTATTGTATATTTCAAAAAAGCTAGAAGATTTGGAATGTTCTTAACACAAAGAAATGATAAATGTTTAAGGTGATGAATATCCCAATTACCCTGATTTGATCATTATACATTGTATGCCTGTATCAACATATCACATATACCCCCATAAATAAGTATAATTGTGTTATATCCATAAAAACATAAACATTTATTTTTATTTCTTTGAGGAATCTCCATACTATTTTCCATAGAAGTTGTACTAATTTGAATCCCCTTCAATAGTGTGTATATGTTCCCTTTTCTCTGCATCCATGTAAGCATCTATTGTTCTTTGACTTTTTAATAATGGCCATTCTGACAGGGATATATATATCTGTGTGTGTACACACACACACACACACACACACACACACACACACACACTGTGGAGTACTACTCAGCCATAAAAAGGAATGAAATAATGTCTTTTGCAGCAACTTGGATGGAACTGGAGACCATAATCCTAAGTAACTCTGGAATGGAAAAACAAACACCACATGTTCTCACTAATAAGTGGGGGCTAAATCATGGCTACACATGGGCACAAAAGAGATGTAAAGGACATTGGAAACCAGAAGGGGGGAGGCTGGGAGAAGGGTGAGGGATAAAAACACACCTATTGGGTATAATGTACACTGTCCTGGCGACAGGCACACTAACAGCCCTGACTTCAGCATTATAAAATGTATCCATGTACAAAAATATTTGTATCCTCTTAATATTTTGAAATTCAAAAAATAAAAAATAGGAATTGATAAATGAATTCAGTAAAGACTCAGGACATAAAATCAATACACGCAAATCAGAGGCTTTCATATATGCCAACAGCAGTCATACCAAGAACCAAATCAAAGACTCAATTCCCTTCACAATAGCAACAAAGAAAATAAAGTATCTAGGAATTTAACTAAGGAGGTAAAAGACCTCTACAGGGAGAACTATGAAACATTGAGGAAGGAAACAGCAGAGGACGTAAACAGGTGGAAAACCATACCATGCTTGTGGGTCGGCAGAATCAACATCGTTAAGATGTCTATACCACCCAAAGTGATCTACAGATTGAATACAATCCCTATTAAAATACCAACATCATTCTTCACAGATGTAGAAAAATTAATTCTATGCTTTGTATGGAACCAGAGAAGACCCCGCATAACAAAAACAATTCTAGGCAATAAAAACAAAATGGGAGGTATCAACTCACCAGACTTTAAACTTTATTATAAGGCTGTAGTAATCAAAACAGCTTGGTACTGGCACAAAAATAGAGCCATTGACCAGTGGAACAGAACTGAGAACCCAGATATAAAACCATCCTCATACAGCCACCTAATCTTTGACAAAGCAGACAAAAACATACACTGGGGAAAAGAATCCTTATTCAATAAATG
>RJWJ010025484.1:0-23840 GCA_004363605.1 Indri indri | reverse complement strand
TTTTTTTTTTTTTAGACAGAGTCTCACTCTGTTGCCTGGGCTAGAGTACCGTGGCATCAGCTTGGCTCACAGCAACCTCAAATTCCTGGGGACTAAAGCAATCCTCCTGCCTCAGCCTCCCGAGTAGCTGAGACTACAGGCATGTGCCACCATGCCCAGCTAATTTTTTATATTTTTAGTTGCCCAGCTAATTTCTTTCTATATATTTTTTTTTTTAGTAGAGACTGGGGTCTCACTCTTGCTGAGGCTGGTCTTGAACTCCTGATCTCAAGCGATCCTCCTGCCTCAGCCTCCCAGAGTGCTAGGATTACAGGCATGAGCCACCAGGCCTGGCTGGAGACACTTTCTTGAACGATGAACAAAGTAAGCATGTCACTTCAAGGTAAACAATTGATAGTATTTTCTATCATAATAAAATGTGAGTTTCAAGCAAAGAGTTAGAATTTTGGAAACCTTTAATATCATATAAATAAACTATGTCAACGCAACCAATATATAATGCTACAAAAATATGCATTGATCAAGGATTCATTAAACGTGCAAGATAGAGCAACAGGATTTTTATATAATAGAGTATGAAGAGTTCATTACTCTCAGTTTCCACATTGCAACTAAACCTCAAGAAACTACCACTTGTCTGAGGTTTGGTGTCATATCAAAGAAGAGTATCCACAATTATCTGAAAAGTCTATTCAATTACACCTCCCTTTTCCAACTATATACCCAACGATATTTCCAGCTATCTGGAAGATTGGATTTTCGTCATATGCTTCAAACAAAGCAACAAATTGCAACAAATCAAATGCAGATGCAGATGTGATATCCAACTCTCTTCTATTAAGCCAGATGCTAAAGACATTTGTAAAAATGTAAAAGAATGTCTCTCTTCGCACTAATATTATTTATGTTAATATGTAATGGCCTGTTATTGTTATTTTTTAATTAACAGATTTATTGAGATATAATTCACATTCCATAAAATTCATGCTTTTGAAGCGTACAATCTAGGGGTTTTTGGTATATTCACAGAGTTTCGCAACCGTCACCACTATCTAATGTTAGGACATTTTCAATTCAATGAGCAACTGCAGGAAGAAACTTGGAAGGAACACCTGGTACCAAAATTAAATGCTTAACAATATTTTTAAAGCTGAAACCCCCTTCCTCTAATGCAAATCAAAGTCCTGAGATTATGACTTGTTCAAGAACTTCACAATCCAAAAGCAAGTAGGAGGAAATGCCTCCAGGGATGGAAGCAGCCCTGGGTTTATGCTCTTCCCTTTCTGGAATTTCCTTCATTCTGATTTTGTGATTTGCAGGCCAGCCCTTCCCATAGGGCCTAGAGACCTATGCTGACCATCTGAGCATAAATATGGATCTTTTCTTGTTCAGATGCCACAGAAATGGAGTAGACTCAGTTCTGCTGGGATTTTCAGAGGGCAGACAGGCTGATTATAATATCTAAAAATGGCCACAATTCCTCCATTGAGAGGTGTGGGGGTGTCTATGTTCCCTCTCCCTGGACTGTGTCCCCTCTCCTGGGTGACTGCCTTGACCAATACATTTCAGCTGTGTGGCTTCTGAGGCTACATCATAAAAGGCAATACAGCTGCTACCTGACTCTCCCTGGTGGGACACGCACCCTTGGAAGCCAGTGACCATGCTATGAGGAAGCCCAGGCTAGATGGGGAGGCCGCCCATAGGTATCCCAGCCAAGAGCCCAGGGAAGGGCCACGCACCGGCCTGGGGCAAGTGAGGGAGAGAATCTTCAGGTGACTCCCGCCTCAGCCTTATGAGGGCCCTGCTTTTACTAAGTGCATTGGACGACAGCTTTCCCCACAAAGCACTGCCCAAATTACAGATTTGCGAGCAAAATAAATGTTGTTGTTTGAAGCCACTAAGTTTGGGATGGTTTGTTACACAGCAATAGAAGGGAACAAGAAGTGTCTGAGTTAAAACAGTGACTTGATTTTCCCTGTGAAACGCAGAACCTCCTTTAGCCATTCCAGAATATTAGTGAGATAAATGAGCTCGTGGGATGACACAAGACAAAACGCTTTCCCCTGCCCTACAGCAAAAACATCAACCCTCCTGTACATCTTCATCGTAAACAAAAACATTTATTTTCTGATTATAACAGCTTTTATATTCATTGTAGGAAATTCAGAAAAATAAGAATTAGAAAAACAGAATGAAAATGACCTGGACTCCTAGAATTTATGACTGTTGCTCATTTGGCCCATTTAGTATTTTTTTCTATATGTAGAAATTTATTTTACAAAACATGGGGCATATTTGCACAGTGAGATTGATACGGCCCATCACTCAGCAATCATGCTTGAATTTTTTGTCAGGCGCCTACCTGGACACTGGAGACGGGGAGAAGGAGAGCAGGCTTTTTCAGCCTTGGCCTTGACCGTGACCACCTGGGGTAGTCACTAGTGGGATACTGACACTTCGGTATGAGGGGTGGGCAGGTGTTGCCTGGTGAATATTTTGGGCAACTGCTATTTTCCTGGCAGGGGCAGGGCAGGGACAAGGCATAGTTTAGGGGGTGTGTTCTATCTGCGGGGTGCCTGGTGGACATAGCCCCTAATCTCTGTCCCTTGCAGGTGATGTGCCTTTTGAGTGGCACTAGGTGACTGCTCACACTACACACGCACATTATCCAAAAGCATTTCCTAATTTGGAAACACTTAAATGGAAAAGTGGAATTGCATTCAAAATCCACTCCCATTAACTCAAGCATTTTCAACATTGTATTCCGGAAACGAAAAAGAAGGGAGAGCTGTTAGGTTCTTTATATTTAATGTGGAAAGCTGTCGTAAATTTCAGCATGTAAAAAATGGTTTAAAATTTTATTACCTACTCATGCAAAGTGTCTTGTTGATGGAGACTATTAAGAATTTTAAACTTTTTTTTAGTGAAATATGTCACATAAAATGCTCAAAACAGAGGTGACAACAAAGTGAACCTCCTAGTTTCTACCACCAGGTCAGGAAGTGTAGCACCCTGTCGTATATTCGAAGGGGTCAGTCAATTGCCATTTCATGCATAAAATGTGTATTTGCAGAACCAAGTCCAGTTGTTCAGCAAGGATGTTTAGTTTTTCTTTTTCTACATATTTTTAGTTGTTTGGCTAATTTCTTTTTATTTTTAGTAGAGATGGGGGTCTCGCTCTTGCTCAGGCTGGTCTCGAACTCCTGACCTCCAGAGATCCTCCCGCCTCGGCCTCCCAGAGTGCTAGCAGGGATGTTTAGATTTTTATGCTGGGAGCACGATGGCACCTGCCTGTAGTCCCAGCTACACAGGAGGATCTCCTTGAGCCCAAAGTTCCAGGCCAGACTGGGCAACATAGCGAGAACCCATCTCTTAAAAAATATTTTAATACTTTTATTTTTTTAAAAAGTATTTTCCCTAACAGCTTTTTTTTTTTTTAATAACATTTTAATCACCAGGCCTATACAGATGCCCTGAATCCGCACTCCCCCTCCACGTGCAAGACAAAGGCGGGCCCTTGGTCTCAGGCACCCACGGCCGGCTGGCGGGGTCACAGATCAGCCCACGACCAGTCAGAGCAGAGCCGTCCCGGGCAGGGTCAGCCCCGTGTTTACAAGAGTCTTCTGAACGCTTGGCTGATGTAACAGCCATCGACAGCAGCCTTCCTTAGGGAGAATGACGACTGTACTTGTTTTTTGCCTTGTTTAAAATGCTGATTTATTTCTTTATTTTCCAGCTTCTTTTTTTTCCTTCTTCTTGTGTGTTTCACAGAAAAAAGCCGGAGCCCCTGAAGGTGCGCTTAACCTCCAAGAGAAGTAGGAGTTTTTTCTCGCTCGCTTGCTATCCTTAATTTTGTTTGCTTACTTGTTTTTAGTATTTTTAGTATGTTTTGGAAACATGTCTTTTCGACGAGTGTTGGAAAAGCAGCTCTCCCGGCCCCGCGCTCCCTGCTGGCGCCTCCCGCTCCAGACCGCGGGCGGCTGGGTGCCAGCCCCAGACCTGGGGGGCGCGTGGGTGTCACCCGGGCCGCGAGCGCCTCCAGTCCGGGCACTTATAGGGGACGAGAAAGAAACTGCTCGAACTGGTCGTGAAACTTTTTCCCGCTACCGTTTACCCGGGAGCGGACGCAGGCGGCAAGGTCAGAGTCGATCCGAGGGCCCGTGCCTGGCCCGAGGGGCTGTCAGCCTGCGGTCCCCAGCCTCGGGGAGGGGCAGAGGGTCGTGATCCCAGGGACGCGCAGACACTGTCCCGCCAGGTGGGCGGTCCCTGAGCCCCGGCACCTCCTTAAAGCCGCGGCTCCGCCCCGCCCCTCCGCGGTCCCTCCCCACCGCTGGGTCCCCGCCGCCTCGGCGGAGTGTCCTAGAGCCACGAGCCCGCGAGGAGCGCACCTCCCGCCCGGTCCCGGGTCCCCGCGTCCTCCGATCCGCCGCCATGGCCAGCGAGGAGCTGGCGCGCAAGCTGCAGCGCCGGCTGCGGCTCGAGGAGGCCGAGGAGGGCGGCCCGCAGCCGGTTCCCCCCGCCGCCCCAGCCCCGGAGCCCGAGCTCGAGCCCGCGCCGCCCGCCCGGGCGCCCACGGCCAGCGCCGACGCCGAGCTGAGCGCCCAGCTGAGCCGGCGGCTGGACATCAACGAGGGCGCGGCGCGGCCCCGCCGCTGCAAAGTCTTCCACCCCTACACCGAGTTCCCGGAGTTCAGCCGCCGCCTCGTCAAGGACCTGGAGAGCATGTTCAAACTGTGAGCGCCCGCGCCGTGCGCCCCCGCGGACCCGGCCGCCGGGGCGGGGATGGGAGGGGAGAGGTGGCCACGAGTCCCCGGTCCGGCTTGGCCCGGACGGGGTGGGGAGGAGGGTCAGGGGTCCCGGGGATGCTCTAGCATTTGGTCCCACGCAGCCAGATCCTGCGCGCCCGAGTCCGTCCCGGCGCGGTGGGGGGACCGGGCCGGGACCCCGAGGGCAGGGGCCGCGCTCGCTCGGCTGCAGAGCAGAAGTGCCCCCGGGCCCGCCCCGCCGGCTGGGTCCGAGACCGTCCGGCGCAACTTCTAGGAAAGGGCGCGTCCGCTGCGCCTCACCTGCCCACTTCAACTTTATCCCCCAAGGGAGACATTAGCCCCTGTTGTGCTTTTGTCTTTTAAAACAAAATGGGAAAGTTAATCCTAGGCTGCCGCGTGGGGTCCGGGGTGCGAACCGAGCCTGGGAACTGGTAGTTGGTTAAACTCGGCTGGGAGAGAAGCAGGACGTCCCGGAGCGGCCGGGACCTCCCGGGGCGCCGCCTTCGCTGTTTCCCCGCTTCCTGCTTGTGTGGACCCGGACTTGGCCGCAGGCACCGGTCCGGCTCTGTGAACCCCTAAGTGCGGGGAGCCGTCCACCCGGGGCGACACGAGCGAAAGGGGCAGGCAGATGGGGAGAGATCCGCTAGTCGGCCTTTTCGCCTGGGACCTCCCCGGGCCTCAGTTTCCTCCTCTGGAGAGTGGGAGCAGTAATAGTCCCTGCCTTTTAAGGCCATAAAGTATTTTGCACCCCATAAGCTCCTAACCGATCTATTAATATTATTTCCAGAATTGGGCCGAGACCAGAAAAATGCCTCGGGGGGCCGAGGCCGCCGGCCAGGTCATGCTTGGGGCGTTTTTAAAATCGCATGGAATGTGTTTGTGCTCTGCGTGGAGGTTCTATTTAAAGGCGCGGTGGCCCAGCCCCAGCCCCAGTCTCTGCACAGAGAGGTCTGCAGAGCTAGCACCTGGGAGCCTCTGTCCCCTGCGCTTCCCTGACCCCTGTTCCTGGCTTCCAGGCACTGCTCTCTGGCGTTTTCTGGGTCTAGTTTGGTCAATCCAGGAAGGCCGAGTTGGGGCCAAAGAATGAGACTGGGGCTAAGATAGAAAAGCAACCGGGAGGCGATGATTTGTCGGAGACCGTTTGATTTATTTAGGGTTATGCCTTTCAGGGGAGACTGCTGGGGCCCAGCCACTCCCACATCTTGGGGACTGACCTTTCGCTTCAGGTTGTTTTGTGGTCGCTCAGCCTTCTTTTGTTTTTCCTGCAAAACAATCTTTGGAAGGGTAAGTTTGTTAGTCTAAAGCCTAAGAGGACTGGAGTCCATATGGTCAGCAGGTCTTGGGAGACCAAGCAAGGTGGCATCTGGGAGGAAACAAGTACTGAACCAGGATCAAGCTAAGGGGAAGGCAAGGTGTGGTCTGGGGTCCCAAATGAGCTGACGGTCTACTGCACATAGTATTTCTTTCTAGGTTGGGGTTTCTGTAGCTTGCAACCAAATTTGACACAAACAAAAATGGAATTATTTGGCTTATGAAACCAAAAAGCCATTACTAGCTTCAGGTATGGCTGGATCCAGGAGCTCAGCTTATGATGCCATCAATGCTTAGTGTCTCTTTTTCTTAAGGCAGCTTCCTTTCTGTGTTGTCCCCACTCTCAGATGGCTCATACCTGGTGGTGGTAATGTGGTCGCAGCAGCTTAAATAAATAAGCATGTTAAAGATCCTAAAGAACACATAACCCACCAGTTTGTTTTCCACTGGATTACTTTCCAGATCTTACTCAGTGCGGCAGCAGTCTTCGTGAGGCTGTGAGGAGCATGGACCTGGAGCCAGGCTTCCCAGGTTCAGACCCCAACGCTAACACTCGCTACCTGGAAGGGCAGCCTACTTTATAAGTTCAGTGCCTTCAGTTTTCCCTTCTGTCAAATGGGAATAGAATAGGACCTGCCTTTGGGGGTTATTGTGAAGATTAAATAAATTAATGTGTGTGAAGCATTTAGCTCAATATTGAGCCTGTCGTGAAGGCCCAGGGGTTTCACTCACTAATTTTTAGATTATCACAAAGATGTAATTTTGATGGATGTGCAAATTTTGTGTTGTCCTTCTTTGTTTAATAATTCACTTTGCCAAGTCTGAGTTATCCTTTGAAGCTGATTTAACCCACGGTTTGGCTGCTTGGCGAGCTGTAGGTCTGCTTGGGACTGTGCGCTTTGCCCTTCTGGGTTCCATTGAAGGGACCTGTTAGCTCCACTGCCGGGTGAGGGAATTTGTTTCCTACGGCTGCCCGAACCAAATACCACAAACTGGCTAGCTTAACACAACAGAAATTTATCCTCTCACAGTTCTGGAAGCTAGAAGGCTGAAATCAAGGAGCCCAGGCCCTCGCCCGCTCCAAAGGCTCTAGGGGAGAATCCTTCTTGCCTCTGTCCCAGCTTGCGGTGGGCGCCAGCATTCCTCGGTTATAGATGCGTCACTCCAATCTCTGCCTCTGTCACCACCTGGTGTTCTGTGTTTTTCTGTGTATTCACATGACCTTCTCATAAGGACACCGGTCACTGGATTTGGGGCCCTCCCTAATCCAATATGATCTCATCTTAATTGAGCTTATTACATCTGCAAAGTCCCTATTTCCACATAAGGTCACATTCTGAGGTTCCAGGTGGACGTGGGTTTTGTGGGTCGCTATTCAGCTCGGTGCAGGGGGCCGGAAGGAATGCCCAGTCCCTGAAACACCATCTCTGGGGATGGGAAGACTCTAAGGAGGCGCTCAGATTTAGGAAGGTCAGAATCTCAGTATCCAAAGCCAGCATGAGTCCCACCCCATCAGAGGACAGGTCAGTCTTCCCAAAGCCCACCCCTAATTCAAATGGATTCACCACCTAACCGCAAAAACAAAACCAACAGAGCCCCCTCCCCACCTCATGCCAGGAGCGCACTTAGTTTCAGCAAGAATTGCACTTTTAAGCAGAGTTTCTAGATTGACATCCTGATGTCGCCTTAGCTCATTTAGCCCCTTGCAGTGGGTAACCTGATTAGACCAGTACAAAGTACACCCATTCTTTCTGTTCAGGGCTAGATAGATTTATATGGATACAGTGAAACATGCTTTGATCTTTTCAATTTTATTTTCCTATGTAAAAGTCTTTAGCTTAGATTTCTTACATTTTCAAGGCTTAACAAAACTGGATCCTTTCCAGCCTTTGAGCTTGTTGGGTTCTTGGAGTGGGTATCATTTGTCTTTGTGTCCTTAGGACCTAACACAAATGAGCCTGGCTCCTAAACGGTATGTTGTAGAAGAAAGAGAATTTTCTAATGAGTGTGGGAAGCCAGAGGCGTCATCCGCCTGGCCAGAGAAAGTTCCCTCTCCATTTCCAAGCATGTTACTAGATAGCCTGAGCCAAGAGAATAGTGGCCTGATTTTAAACGAAGAGCCAGGAGGCCCAGAAGAAACTGACTCTACAGTGTGTGTCCGTGGCTGTAATGCGAGCTGGCGGAGCAGTCAAGGTTAGACAGGAAATTTTAATTACCCTGGACTTATCCAGAGCCCTCTTTCAAAGGGAGGCAATGAGGGCAGCCACTTAAGGGCAGGACCCAAACGCAACATCTGAAAATGCAGCTGTGATGTTTTTGCAGCAAACTGAAAGCTTGTGTTTCAATTCCCCAAAGAGAGGGTGGGAAGAGGAGCATTTGGCTATGGGAAAGTTGTCTTTTTATTAAGAATCCGAAATGGTGATGTCATGGACACACTGCCAATGCCAGATTCCCGCATCACCAGGATGCCACCGAAACCCGAAAAGGCAAAGTTGTCGTGGAATTCGTTTCTCGCCTCCACTCCCCCCACTCCTCCTCCCAGTTTCTTTTTCTCCTCCTTAGTCTTGTTTCCAAGGGAGGGAGAAAAGAGTGTAGGTGGGAATTTGCCAAAGAAGTGACAGCCCTCTTATGGAGGTTTACTTGGGAGGTGGAGGTCAGGTGGCCCACACATTGGGCTTCCTAGTCTTTTAAGTGAATTGACTTTAAAAATGGGAACCAGCCTGGGCAACATAGTGAGATCCTGTTTCTCAAAAAAAACAAAAAACAAAAAACAAAAAAGTAGCTGGGCATGGTGGCACACGCCTGCAGTCCCAGCTACTTGGGCTGAGGCAGGAGGATCGCTTGAGCCCAGGAGTTCGAAGCTGCGGTGAGCTATGATGATACCACTGTACTCCGGCCTGGACAATAGAGTGAGACTGTGTCTCTAATAAAATAAAATAAAATTTTTTAAAAAATGGGAAAAGTGGATGGAAATACATGGACAAAGTTAAGTGCTATTTTTCTTCCCCTGGAGAAAGGGAAGAGCTTCTGACTCTGCCTGACTGTAGCTTCAGTCAGTGGTGATTTATGTTGGGTTTGAAATTCCCTCACCTGTACTGGAGTTTGCACATCTGACTATTTTGAATTTGTGGGTGAGGCAAGAGGACCCAGGGCTTGTCTGAATTCTGGGGGGGCAGCCCCAGGCTGGCCGTCTCTTTTGGGGCCCTGGTGTCTGGCAGAAAAACACCATGCCTTGGGACTGCGTCTTAGAGCAGTCGAAGCGCCGGTTGCTTACTTGCCTGCGTGCGTGACGAGCCCGTGCAGGAGGGGCTGGAGGCCGGTGCATGCTGCTGGCGGTTTCATCTTCGTAGGAGTTTCCTCTTCCTCCTCATTCTTCACCCCCCACCTGCCTCCCCCTGGCTGTCTCCTCCACACTGCTTATTACAGAGCCATCACTTTTTATGAGAATTTGAATGATGAGGATTTGAAATTGAGTGATGAAAACAGTTATTAAAGTCTTTTATTATGCCAAAAAGAAAGAAAAAGAAAGAAAGAAAAGGCCTTTTCCCCTTCTCCCTTGCAAGATTAGTTAAAAAGGGCCTGATTTCAAAGCTGTAAGGTCCAGGGGGCCCTACCTGTGTACTCTCAGCCCCGCGATCCCCCATCCGACTGGTAACAGGAACACTTCTTGCATGGAACTGGGAGGGTTTCATTTACACAGGGCCACTTCATGCGTGGTTTCACAGTATGGCTGGGCTGGTGGGTCTCCAGAGATGTGCCAAATGACCTGAGTTCAGGAATCAGGTCTCGGAAGCTAGTGACTTCCGGGCCTGTCTGTGACTCCATCTCAGAGTCCAGCACACCCTCGGGGCACTATCCATCTGGGGTGTGCACATCCTTGCCTTTGGCTTCAGGCTTCATGCACCTCTGCGCATCACAGGCACCCTCAAACATGCGTACGTGTGTGTTCACATACATGTTCACCCACACCCACTGTGCTTGGCCTCCTCCAAATTTTTTTTTTTTTTTTTTTTGAGACAGGGTCTCACTCTGTTGCCTGGGCTGGAGTGCAGTGGCATGATCCTCAAAGTCCTGGGCTCCAGCTATCCTCCTGCCACAGCCTCCAGAGTAGCTGAGACTACAGGCATGCGCCACCATGCTGAGCTAATTTTTTCTATTTTTTGTAGAGACAGGGTCTCACTATGTTGCCCAGGCTGGTCTCAAACTCCTGGGCTCAAGTGATCCTCCCACCTCAGCCTCCCAAAGTGCTGGGATTACAGGCATGAGTCACCGCACCTGGCCATTCTTCCATATTTTATAGTCCTCATGGGACAAGCATCTTCACCTCCTCCTGCATTTTCATCCCGTGGGTGTTAGTAACCAAAGGGCACTGTCGGTCCTAAATCCTGGATGCTCCTTGGAAGGCCTACATATGGGGACATCTGAGTTGTTGGACCACGATCCACCTCCGGTGAGATGGAACCTGACCTGTGCTCAATGACCTGCCAAGACGTGGGCCCCAGGCCCCCGAGTGCCTTGTTCCAAGGCTGCACAGACCTTCTGTGACTCCTTCCCCAGTGCTCCCAGTTCTGGGTTCCCATGGCCAGCGCTGTCCAAACATCTGCTGAAGTCTGCTCCTGTGGTACCATATGACGATATTGATGAGACGCACCTGTTTCTCACCTACTGACTGTGAGCTACTCACTCACTCATTCATTAATTTTTTCATTCATTCAGCTAAGCACTTGCCTCGTACTGATTATACAGATTGGTCCAGAAGGGTCTCTGCCCCTTAGAAGCGCAACAGATTCCTGACAGTGAGCTGGATTTAACACGATGCCGCTTGTCAGGGAGGGATGCAACTCCTGTAAAAGCCACCCACCACCTGCATATGAGACAGTCCATGGAGCTTAGACCCTGCAAGCGTGCGGGGGTGGGGCAGGGGGCAGCCTGACCTCAGCCTGCTGCATTCAAAGCAGGCGGTCCTGGTCATTCTGGACACAGGCTGGGGGAGCAGCCAGCCGGGACTGGAAAGGGATTCGGGCCCTGGATGGAGGCAGAGCGATGGCCTGGGCATGAGCCTCCCCGAGACAGGAGATGGGGCTGAGAACCTGATCTGTGGTGGTGACCGGTTTGGCCTTGGATGGCAGAAGGTGGCCAGTGAGGGCTTCAGGAAGGGAAGCTACAGCTGTGTCATTGAGAAATGAGAGGAATTGTCTCACAAGGTGGTGAGCTCCTCTCTCTGGAGTTTCGCTGGAAGGGAGGTGGTCTGACTCCTTGGCAGGAAAGGTTGAAGGGTTGAAAGCTTACAGAGGCTGGGATTTGGGCTGTATGACCTGCAAGGTTCCTTCCGGGCCATGGGTGGGCAAACTTGTTCTGTAAAGGGCCAGATAGTCCATCTATTGTATTTGGCTTCGTGGGCTCCAGGGTTTCTCTTGCCGTGTTCACCTCTGCCATTGTGATATGAAAGCAGCCACAGACAATATGTAAGTGGGTCAGTGTGCCCGTGTGCCAGTGACCCTTTGTGAGCATGACTTGGTTGTACTTAGCCAGCCCCCGTTCTGGCTGTAACTTCAGAATCTTCTGATTCTCAAGCCTTGCGAGTCTGGGTGGGCTCGCTATAGGCCTTTGCCCCATCGCGGCCTGGGGCTCCACTCCCTGGGGCACACTAGGCCCAGAGGGGAAAACAGTATGCACCACGTGGGGTGTGCAGTTGAGTGGGCAGCACAGTGAGGCCAGAGTTCCAGGACCCTAGAGCTGCTCCTAGAAGATTAGCACAGGAGCAGGAGCTGCGTCTGCTTCTCCTGCCAGCTGAGGAGGCCAGGCAGCTGGCACCCTGCAGCCGGGGTCCCGGTGTGATAGTCTGGGTCCTCCAAAGGGTTGCCTTGGTAGTACTTCCTCGGAGAGGTGGTCCAAGGTGCGTTTGAGCTTCAAAACTCCAGATGAAAAAGAGAAATGAAAGCTAATTGGCTTTGAGTGTCTGCCCCCTTGGGCCCCATGGCTTGAGCAGGAGTTCTTGACCTCAAGTCTTTGAACCCTAAGAAATCACATGTGGAATTGCACACTCGTTTGCTGGGAGACCTAGCTTCTCAAAGGGGTGCTCGGCACCTTGCCTCAGCAAAGGTTAAGATCCACTAGTTTGGTGGGAAACAAGAAACTAGAGTCTTGGAACATAAGGAAAACTTATTTTTCATTATAAAATTAAAATGTTCCCAATAAAGATCTTTAGGACATAGAGAGTGGAAGCCAATGCTGTTCTGTTCCTGAAGGTCACCTCCGGCTGGATTGGTGCATGTTCGTTCATTCGTTCTTTCTTTCTCTTTCTTTTCTTTCTTCTTTCTTTTAAGAGACGGGGTCTTGCTATGTTTCCCAAGCTGTCGAACTCCTGGGCTCAAGCGATCCTCCTGCCTCATCCTCCCGAGTAGCTAGGACCGCAGGGGTGTGCCACCACCATGCCCAGCTTGGTACATATTCTTAAACAAGATTGTTGAGATGATCTGTGCTGTTCTGCTGTGTATTATTTGAGAGGCCTTTGGCTCCCAAGTGTTAGAAAAGTCTGCCCCAAAGTCACTAACTGATAAAGACACATATCATCTCACGGATCAGGGGGTCTGGAGGATAAGGGTGGCCCTTGGGTGCACTTGGTTGCTGCTGTGATGCAGGACTTGGGTTCCATCCTCCTGCACTCTGCCAACCTCTGTGTTGGTATCATCCTCAGACTGGTGGTAGCAAGATGTTTCCCTGAGCCATATCCAGCTGCAACAAAGTCCAGAGACAGGATTCTTTTAAACAAGGAGGAAATATTCCCCAGAGGTGTCCCCTAAGCCAGCCTCTGGCATCCCATTGACCAGAACTGGGTCACGGCCCACCCAGACCAGTGACTGCGCCGAGGAAGGCAGTGACCGAGATTGGTTTTGCCTGAGTGGGGGCGTGGGGGTAGGCTCCAGTCCCTGAGGGGTGGGCACCGCAGGAGTGGGCCTTCTGTTAGTGAGGAGGGAGGGGTGGCCCCAAGCGTCCCTCCTGGGCCTCTTTACTGAATAACGTACCATGGCTCTTCCGTCCATCTGCGCTTTTGTGTACATGGGACAGGCTTTTTAACGTCAGGCTTGGATTCCGGGGCCATTCCTGGGGCTCCTGAGGGCCTAATGCAGAGCTCTTTCCCACAGGACACACACGTCTGTCATTGCCATCATGATGCTCTGTGATTTTTCTCTTTGCTGGTGGATGTGGACCCCTGGCAGCTAGGGGTGCTGTGTGTGCATTTGGGGCTGGGTGGGATGTGTGTGTCGCCTGCCCCCAGGCCGACTTTCAGTGGGACCCCACTTCTGCCTCACGCTGTCCCTCCACCCTCCAAAGAGCCGGGCGCTCCCCGAGGTTGGGGGCCCAGCGCTCAGCACGTTCACTCCTGCTTGCCGTCGGGCGCTGCCTGCCCCTGCCCCAAACCTGCTTTATTCTCCTTGTCATCACCAGCCCTTCGCCTCTGGCCAGGAGTCACCAGGCCTTGATGTCCCCCATTCCTTTAGTGGCTGCCTGGGGGTCTGCGGCTAAGGGCCCCTCTCCTGGCTTGGAGGCCTTTGTGCAAGTCATAGGTGTGGGTGTCCAGGCCTGGTTTTATTTTCTTTCAATCTTAGCCTAGCACCCCCCAAGCCCCGCCGCCATTTTGCCGAATGAAGGCAAATTCTTTGATCGGAGCTAAGCCCAGGGTTGCCAGAGACGGTGGTGTGCCTCCTCACAGCCAAATGCTGGTCTAGGCCCGGTGGAGCTGAGGAGCCGTGGAGCAGCCGGGCGGGGAGCGGTGGGCTCCCTCCAGCCGCAGCCTGGTCTGATTCCACCTTTGGTGGGTGGTGCGGCTGCCTGGTCTCTCCCTATCCAAGGTGGCCCCTGGGTCGCAGACACACCTGCTACCTTCTGCCAACGCAGATCAGGTTTGCAGGAGGCAGGAGAGGTTCAGGACTCACAAACTGCCGCGTGCCTGGGGCTGGCCACTGCACCCTTCCCGCTGGTGGAACAGCAGGACCCGCCCCAACCAGGGATGCAGCCGATCCCACCACCCCAGTCCCGCCCAGCACTGCTCACTGAACACCCATTGTGCCTTGGGACAGCTTCTGTCAAAAACATCTGGCTGCTGACAATCCCGGCTCTTTGCCACGGGGAACTGGGGGACTCTGTGCATCCTTGGAGAAGTGCTGGCCCTGCTCCTGCCCCATGTGGCCTTGGTGGTAACGGGGCCTCTGCCTCTCTCTCTAAATGCCTCGTGTCCCCCTACCTATAACGGCCAGCCTCACTGAGCACTGCCCCCCACCCCCGCCGCAACACTCAGCAGCCACCGCGCTGACAGAGCGCCTACCGTGTGCAGCCGCTCTTAGCAGTTCACACGGGGGGACTCAGCCTGTCCTCACAACACTCCAAGGTGGGTGCTGTCATCGGCCCCATTTTATGGGTGAGGAAACTGAGGCATAGAGGAACGAGGTCATTTGTCCAACGTCACATATCTCATAAGTGGTGGAGCTGGGGTTTGAGCCCAGGTGGGCGGCACTCTTGTCCCCTGTGTCACAAGCCTCTCTCATTAATGTCATTCCCACCTTCCAGCTTCTCAGGCTCCAAATCTCAGCCATCCTTGACACTGACTCCTGCACAGCCAGGTGGGGCCATGGTCGTGAGTCTCTGCAGACTGATGACCGCCAGGCCCTGCTGGACCACCAGCCCCAGGCCGGGGGCAGCTGCCTCACACCTGGCCTCCCACATCCATCCTATGTGTCATAGCCAGAGGGACCTTCCCAGAGCCCAGATCTCATCATCTTGCTTCCCTTTGCAGAAGCCCTTGTGGGTCTGGGGGAAGGAGGGCAGCATACAACATTCGGTAGCTCCCTATTGCCCATGAAACGAAGTCCAGACTCCTCATGCTGACCCTTAAGGCCCACCCCCACTGGCTGGTATGTTCCTCTCTCTCACTGGCTCCCGGCCTGGTGCCCACTATCACTGGGCTTCTGGCCCCCACCCCTCTCTCTCACCCTCCTGTTTCCAGCTGATCGCACTCAGTTCTGCTGTTAATTCTTATTAGGCTTCCCCCTCCAGAGTTCGCCCTGGGAAAGCAGAGATGGGATGTTTATGGTTGAGTGTGGCTAACCTCATCCTGCAGTCCCCACACCACCCCAGGGCTGGCCGGGGCCGTGGACAGAACGGGCACCTTGACCTCTGTAGGGGTTTCTGAGCTGTGCTGACCGCAGCCGCACTGAGGCCCTAATTGCTGCCCGGGGGAGCTTCGGAGCTCACCGTGGCTGTGGGAAGTAACGTGAGCCTTCAGTGGGGTCCTGCGGTCCCCTGGAGCAGAGCCACTGATCCTCACGGGCCCAAGCCAGTAAGTGAGACTCGGAAAAAGGTAAGTGACCACCTTCTCAGGTTGTCCGTGAGATCGCGTGACCGCTCGGTGTGCAGTCACGGCCTTAATTAGGGCACGCAGGTTCCAGCCCACGGTTCTTTCCACTGAGGGCTGCCGGATTTAAGGTGGTGTGAGCCCGGAGAAGGGACACAGGAAAAGGTCGCACTGGCAGGGAAGGGGTAGGGTGGAGAGCGAGACTGTGAGTGCCAAAAGGACGGCAGCCCAGGGGTCTTTCCTCCCCACTCGGAGTGCCGGCTGAGCTGGCTGCGTGCCCCTGTCCACTGGAGTCGAGCGGGCCGCCCTCGGCCTCCGCGACCTGCGCCGCCCCGGCTGCTGCACGGCCCCTGCCCCAGAGCCTCCCCCTGGCTTAGGAGTCAGCCGTGGGGGGCAGTGCCGGGGCTGCACCAGGCTCAGCCCTGATGGAGTCTGGTGTGGAAACCCCGTGTTGTTTGGGGGGCATTTGTCCCCTGGATCCACAGGGCTCCTGGGAATTCCAAAAGCGGGGAAGAAGGAAGGGACGAGGCATCCCATGGGAGCCCGCCCTAGGTGATCCCCGACGGTGGGAGGGCGCGAGGAGGCTGCAAGGCCTGTCCCAGGCGGGGGTGTCTAATGAGCACGCGTCGGTTCTCCGCTGTGGAGGTGCAGAGAGCGGATGCCTCCCCTTAGCTCCAAATACTTCCGATAGGAGAATCCAGGATTAAGGTCTTTCTCTTGATGAGATATCGTTAGCCAGAACCAAAAAAGTGAACTCTTGCTGCGCGATGGCCTCTCTGCTCAGAGCTGATTCGTCCTTAATCTTCGCAACAACCCGACGAAGGAGGAATCGGAAGCCCAGAGAGTTCAAGTAACTCACCAGGGACACCCAGCACGGCACGTGATGGTGCCCGGGCTTTGAGCCAGTGGAGTCTGACCCCAGAAGCAGCCACCCAGCTGCCACTCTCCACTGTCCCCAGGAGGAGCCCGCCGAGGCCATCACTGATAGACGCGGCTGTTACCTGTTGCGTTCGTGCTGCTGGGCAGGGGCTTTCCGAGGCTGAGCCCTCTCCACCGTCATTCCTGGTCAGAGTGTTCTTGGCATTTGTGTGAGTGCTTTGCACTCCTGACCTGTTACATCACTGTCATTGGCATGTTCCTTTGGGGTGGGCTGGTTTGCACTGTTTCCACACTGGGTTGCTGGCATCAGTGGGAGCGTTTGTGTGTAGCTGAAACCTCCTTGGGCTGCGGGAGGTTGGTGCAGCGAGTGGCCATCCTGTGCCATCATCCGCTGCCCTCTCTCCGTCTGAATCCATGTGACAGTCCTCAGCATGGGCGGTGCAGTGCCACTGTGTGCATTTGGGACAAAGTAGATTTCAAGCTGTTTGTCTCGAAGGCCTGGGTAGCAGCTGCTGGCCCTGCCTCACCTCTGCTGTCCGGAAAGGTGCTGAGCGCACAGCGGGTGGCTGGTATTGGTGGAGGTGGCTCTCCAAGTTGGCCCTGCCTCTCCACTTTCTTTATAAACTTCCAGACACAGTACAGGGTGCTAGATCTGACTCGGGGGGAGGGAGGTCCCAACCTCCACGGTCTCCTGCAGTCTGCAAAAATGTTGGCCTCTTACCAGAAAAGGAAGGGAATTTGCCAGAAGTGAGCCCTGCTGCACTGGCTCTACACAGAAGAGAGGAAGCTGGAGTTCAGCCCCACACCCAGTGCTGCCGTCACCTCCCCTGCCGGCCCTGCGTCCCTCTGTGGCCGGGACTGTTGCGCACTTGCCAGCTGGGCGCCCCCTCCAAGAAGTCCGTCCTGCACGCTGAGCTGAGAGGTCTTTCCGAGACGTTCAGCTAATGCTGCTTGCCTGCTTCAGACTCTCCGGGGGATGCCCTTGTTGCCCTTAGGAAGACACAACTCTCTCAGAATGCCTTGTGTGAGTTGGCCCTACTCCCCACTTCCGGGACATTTTGGCAGGCCCAACTCGACTGGCGACAGTGGCTCTGCCATTTGCACCTGTCAATTCCTCCTCCTCTGCCCCGGCCACCTCCCTGCACTGGGGGCCTTGTCACACAGCCCCACTGTGTCTTTGCAACCTGCTTCCCACTGGGACTGGTCTTTGTGCTTTCCTTCTGCTCCAGAGAGGCCCCAGGTAGAGAGAGCCAGGTGGCGAGTGAGCAGTGAATAAACCAGGTATGCGGAGCACAGGGAGAGCCAGGAGCTCACCCGGGCAAACGTGGCTGTGAGCAGCCTGGTTGGAAATCGAAAACTTTGGGCTAAAGCTTTTGTACTTGACTTCACAGAGTCCCTTGGGCCCTTTTTCAGAACGTGCTTACTCTTACTTTGCAAGCAATTGTAACATTAGGAGATCTTGTTTCCCACCCTGCAGCAGATGGTCAGGAGGAGCGGGTGATTTAACAGCTTAGGAGGACCCAGCCACAGAAACTCAGAGAACTGGGCAGGCGGGGGCGCATGGAGGAGGGACAACAGTCCTGTGACACCGGGGAAGCTCACGTGGGTAGATACAGTTGGGGACACCCCAGGGTAACCTCAGGAGGGCCCCTGAAAAGACCACCTGTTTGCCGGAGGGTATAATCTGCACTGCCCTTCTCTGGCTTGAAAGATCCTGGGGGCGAGGGGGGTTGCAGGGCTGTGAGGGAGTTTGTAAAAATGCAGGTGATGACTCAGCAGGTCTGGGTAGAACCTGAGAGTCTGCATGTCCTGTGATCCTGGGTGGCTGCGATGCCGTGGTCCAGGAACCCCACAGGACGCAATTTCCATGCCAGGCCTTTCTGTGTAAAGAGAAGCAGGCTGCTCCGATGTCCTGGTGGTGGCAACCCCCTCCCAATACTGAGACATTTTCTGGGGCACTGCCACCCTCCTGAGAACCCCCGTCTGAGGGATCCCTGGGGAGTTTCTGGTGGCTGAGCCTCTGGCAGACAAAGGCTGGCCAGCTTCCTTTTTTGTTAATGGCAGGATTATTCTGGTGAGGTGAAAACCAAGAAAACCCAGGGGCTCTGCACAGTGGAAGCCAAAAGAATAAGTGACTCGTGGACTGAGGAGGGGTCTGAAACTGGGCAGACACTGGAGACCGGCCCTTGTCCCTTGCTGCTGTCCTCTTGCCAGCTGGCCTTTGGTGGGGTGGGGGTAAGGGTGAGGCTTCCCAGGTGATGGGCTTGCACCGTGTGGCCCAGTGGTCAGGGATCTCAGCCCATCTCACCTCACCCCACCATTCAGTGGTGGCCTCAACTGACGGTTAAATGAGTCGAGAAGCCTTTTCTGTGGGCCCTGGGGAGGCAGGGCTTATCCTCTGATAGGGCTGGGCCCTGCGAGTCACCAATAAGGGTGTCGTGAGAAGCAGCACAAGGTACCGTGGCTGGTGGTAGGGTTGAGTTTTCCCCAGAATGTTAAAGATGACGAGGCTATTTGGGACCCATCTGGTGTGGGCAGCTCTTTCAAGCAGAAGCCCTGGAAGCTGTCTGCTTCCTCTTCATGACTGCAGACAGGTCGTTTTATAAATAGTCCCCTTCCCCGATTGTTACTGGGGCCAGTGCCACGAGCAGGAGTACCGTTCCCTTTGGGCCCTTGACGGCTCTCCAAGGCACGCAGGGCTCGGGCGTACCTGGATTACAGACGGGGCCGAGCCTCTCCTGACTGAGTGGCAGGGCTGGGCTTGAATCCAGGTCTGTGTCTGCAGGGCTACCCCGAGTGCCAGCGGGACTGGAGAATACAAAGATGGAGAGGACCGAGAAGCGGAATATATGGGAAAAGGTCCCACATCCACAAGGGAGCTCCAGGAAGCAAACACTGTGCAGGGCCTTGGAATATGGGTGGTTTTTCTTTACTGTCCTGGGTTGCCTTTAATAAGAAAAATCTGTGTTAAAATTTAAATTGCAGGGAAAAAAGGAGCTAAGATGTTGGTGGAGGAGGAGCTGGAGGTTTGGAGAGCTCCAGCAAGCCTGGAAGCATTTGAAAGGTGTGGGGGGGAAGAGGAAAGGCGGTGATGACTTGCAGTGACAGGGGGTTGCCGTGGAGGCTGTGACTCGGCCCAGGCTCCGGCTCTGTGGGGCCTCCCTCCCCGGCCTCTCCTGCCAGGTGCCCTGGCTCTGGGAAGGGCGTCTCTGCCCTGGGGGAGAGGGTGCCAGCCAAGCTATTTTAGGTGGGTTCCCTTTCTATAGGGCTGGATCCCAAATTGAAAGAATGTGACACGTTTTCATGGAAGGGGCAGTGGACATTTCCAGAATGAAGAAAATAATCCGCCTGCATTTATTTGCCTTTCTCGCAGGCTCAAAAGTTTGGCGTAAGATCTCCAGTTTGCAGGCAGCCTTGTCTAAAGGGGTTTTCACACTGCAGTTGTTTGCAGAGGGGACCTTCCAGCAGGTTAAAGATGAGTGTCCTCTACTCCCCCAGTGCGATCGGTACCCCCTGCTGCTTTGGAGACCTGGTTCCTCCCCTCCAGGTCCTCCAGCCACACTCGCCAGTGTGATGTACAAAATCGATGTCCTAAAACCTGCAGGAAGGCCTTTATCTTGTTTTATTTAAAAATATCTAACTCCCCTGTTTCTGTCTTCGTTAACCTTGGCATTCTGTGGACTGAGCTGAACATCAAGTCTCCTCCCCGCCAAACCAAACTCCCCCAGCCCAGGGCAGGGCTATGGGTTAGCGGGTCAGGCGGGGTCCTCCCTGTTAACCTCACAGGGCCTAGTGATCCTGGGCTGATTGACCTTGATGGGCCTCAGTGTCTTCGTCAGCCAAAGAGTACCAAGTCCCTCGGAGGAGCGTTGAAATATTAAATCAGATGAAATTTATTTGAAGGGCTTCGCTGATGAGACTGTTTCTCCAAAATTTTGTAAGATGGCAACATCAGCGTTGCTCTTGGCCCAAAATGAGTGACTTTGCATGTGTTGGTAGTCCACAGGACCACGCTTTGAGGCCAAAATCAGAATCCACAAATATTCAGGACTCAGAAATGTGACGCTTATCACGTATGCCTAAGTCTTCAGATATAAATTGCAAAAGCTGTAACTCTCACAGTTAAAATAGTGACCTGTTCTTTGGGACACTGAGTATACACTGTGCCTCTCCAACCCCTTACGAGCTCGGGTACACAGTATAAACCCAGCGTCTGCTCTTCCTCGCGCTCCTTGCTCCCAGAGAAGGCTTAGCAGCTGCTTGAAGATCCCAGGCTGGTTGTGATTGTAGGAATCGGCTTTGCTACTTCCTTCAGTTTTCACCGTCTGTGAAGTGGGGCTACTAATTACCGCTTCAGAGCCCTGCTGAATTAAATGAGGTAATTTAGCACCGTGCCTGGCACTTTGCAAGTTCTCCATCAACAATAAAGGCAGGCGGCTGTTATTAATTCTTCATAGGACTGTTGTAAAGATCAGAAGGGTTAGTATATGAGACAATGCGTCGTGAACCGTGAAGTGGACCAGTTTTAGCTACTAAACGTTTTGAACCTTATTGTGTACGGCATACTGTGTGGTCATCAGGTGTTTTGAGAGGAGCAGATGAAATAGTAAGATGATGAAAGGAGGCGCTGAGGTTTTTTCCTGCCTGTCTTGCACATCCAGGCCCTGGGGGAAGTGACTGTAGACAGACCCACAGAGAGGGTCACTTTGAAGAGAGTAGGATGTGCCTCTGAATATAAACCCCAGCTCCACGGGGAGGAGGACGCCACGGATGTGGTCACTTTAGAGTCCTGCCAGGATTTAATAAATGGCACTTGGCTAATGCTTCCAGCAGGAACAAAAGACAGTGGCCTTCACTGAGCGCCTGGGATTGAAGGGGGTGGCTGGGTGGTGACTGCTGTCTTTCTTGCCCTGCTCCACCTTGGAGACGTCTCTTTCATGTCTGTCTACACGGTCCATCCACACGCTCACTTTATTCCTATTTCCCCACCCCTGACCCTGTGCCCCCAGGCTCTGTGGCTCCCAGCAGAGCATGAACACCCCTTTTCCCTTTCCGGGGTTTGCCCGCTGGGGTGGCAAGTTTCTGTTTCCAAGCAACATACTCTCTAAGGGGTTGAACCAAATTTTCTCGCCCATTTAAAGAAATTGAAATTCCTTTGACTTGTTGCCCAGACCTTGCTGAGGACCTTTCTGACATATTTGGCCTCATATTTGACCTTTTTGTTAGGACTGAAGAATGTTGTGGGCTTGAGGGTAGGTTTTCCAAGCCTTCTCGACTCCTCCCAATCTGAACCCCAGAGGAGAGGAGTAAGGGGATGACTTCCCCGACCCCTCCCCTCGTGTTGGAGCCGAGCCCCTAACTGAGCCCCTATGGGCGGGACCTCACGTGTGCCAGTGTCCGTGGGAGGCTGTGCTAGCTCCAGCCGGGGTGCGCTGGGAAACCCTGACCCTGGTCCTTCCTCTCCCCACGGGCTGAGGACAAATCCCTGCCTTGTTCCCTGACCTTTGCTTATCCTCCCATCCTCCCAGCCGGTTCATCTCCTGCTCCTGGGGCACCCCTCTCTCCTTCCACCCCAGCGCTTCAGTTACTCCCCAACTCCCTTCACTTCCTTCCTTTCTGCTGACACTCTTTGTTTATGCCTGAGCGATTGGCGCCTTGAATGTACCACCTTCGCCAGGCCGGGTGGCTCACAGCACTTTGGGAGGGAGTCCGACGGGGGAGGATCACTTGAGGCCATGAGTTGGAGACCAACCTGAGCAATAGCGAGACCCTCATCTCTAGAAAAACTAAAAAAATTAGCCAGGCATGGTGACACACACCCATAGCACTAGCTACTCCGCGCAGGAGTTTGAGGTTACAAGTGATCTGTGATTGGGCGATTACACTCCAGCCTGGGTGACAGAGTGAGACCCCATTTCTTAAAAAAGAAAAAAGCACCACCTTCATTGCTTCAGTCTCCTCTGCGAACTTTGTTGGAACATATGTGTGCTGAGCAGTGGGCAGAAGACATTATCCCCAAATCTCAGCATTGATGGGATCTTAGTGGTCGTTTAACTGGGCCACCTTCTAATGCTGAATTGCCCAGAGAAGTGCTTCCCAAGTGTTCCCTTCGAATACTCAGTTGCCAAGATGCATCTTCTCCAGTGGATGGAAAATCCCCAAACACAGAGGATTATGTGGTCAGATGAGTCTGTGCTCTGTTTCCCTCTTGTAACTTTTGGACACATGACCATATGGAAGGCTCTGGAAAGTTCCACACTAAAGAAACCTGTTTACTTTGACTAGGATTCCATGTAACAGAGACTGTCCCTCCCAGGCTGTTTGCATGAGCTTCTTCACTTTTCAGGTCGCTTCTAGTCAGCTGTTTTGCCAGAAAGCGCTTCCTTGTCTATTTATACAGTAGAATATCTTTTGGCAATAAAAAGGAATGAAGTACTGATTGATACATGCTACAAATGGGTTAAACTTGAAAATGTTATGCTAAGTGCACGAAGTGACATAGAAAATGACATCTATTGTATGATTCTATTTACATGCAATGTCCAGAAGAAGCAAATCCTAGAGACAGGAAAACCAGGAGTTGCTGAGGGTGGGGGGCGGGGCGGGGGGGATGGGATTGGGGAATGACAGGTGCCAGGTCTGAAATGAGCGAGGTGCTTCTCGGTTTCCAGGAATTGGGCAGAGTACGTGAATCGCAGCCAGGCCAGCCCAGGATCTAGTGTTATCAAAGGATGGGTTGTGAGCACTTTGAAAAAAGAAGCGATGATTTCCGTGTCTTCACTTGGGGATGGACCTGATTTACCTGTCTTTTTACTTTTGAAAAAAACGGCTTTATTGAAATAATTTGCATACCATAAAATTCGCTGTATAGTTCAGTGATTTTTAGTATATTCACAGGTTGTGCAACCATCGTCACTATCTAATTCTAGAACATTTTTACCACTCTAAAAAGAAAACTGTACGCACTAACAGTCATTCCCCATCCCCTCTCCCCGCTAGCCCTTAGTGACTCCTAGTGTTCCTGTCTCCGTGGATTTGCCTCTTGGACATTTCATGTAAATGGAATCATACGGTATATGGCCTTTTCTGTCTGGCTTTGTTCTCTTAGTGTGATTTCTGGGCTCTTCAAAGCTTGCCACCAGCCACCCTGGGATCTTGTCTGTGTCGTTTAGGGCCTTGCAGTGTACCTTTTCCAGCAAGGAGGTTGTGCCCAGTGGGGGCACAGAGCAGCTTGAGTAAACAGTACTCCTGCTGAGCAGGGAGGGGGTGGCCACGTAGGAGGAAGGGGCTGGAAGGGCTGGAATGGAACGTGTCTGGGATTCCTGGGCCTCCTCCCCAGTCTGCCCTTGTGGGCCTTAAATACCACCAGCCCACAGCGGGAGATTTCTAGTTGCCCACAGGCTGCATTTCTTGGTGGGTGGTGTGTGGTAGTGGTTGTTCTCAGTAATTGTGGGGTTTTCTTACTAGGGGTGGGGGTGGGGGCAGATGGATAGTGAGGAAGTCTGATTTCTCTGTTTATTTAATTTTTATTT
>RJWJ010025483.1:0-23859 GCA_004363605.1 Indri indri | reverse complement strand
TATTACTGCTGAAAAAAATTATCAAAAACTTAGTGGCTTAAAACAACACAAATTTATTATTTTGCAGTTCTGAAGGTCAGAAGTCCAAAAAGGGTTTCACTGGGCTAAAACCAAAGTATTAGCAGAGCTGTATTCCTATTGGAGGTGCTAGGGGAGAATCCATTTCTTTTCCTTTTCTAGCTTCTGTAGGCTCCTGCATTCCTTGACTTATGGTCCCTTTCTCCATCTTCAAAACCAGCAATACGGCATCTTTAAATCTCTCTCTGACTCTGGCAGCTTCTTGTCTTCCTTCTTACAATAGGATCTTTGTGATTACATTGACCCCACTAAATATCCCAGGATAAGTTATTTATCTGAAGGTTAACTGATTATCAATCTTAATTCCATTTGTACCTTTAATTCCCCTTTGCCACGTAATGAACATATTTATAGGTTCCATGTATTAGGACATGGGCGTCTTTGGGGAGTCGTTATTTTGTCTAGCGCAATGTCCATCCTTAAATTTCTTCTTTGAGTTGCAAAATGACAATCACTTTTCTCAGATAGAAACATTTAATGGAGACTTATGAACAGAAGTCCTGTCTCAGGTGACTGTGAGACAGTGGTTTCCGTCACCCGCCCTCCAGAAAGTATCCTGTATATAGCAAGCTTTTAGGGTAAACACATGTGCAGCTGGCCATGCCTCAGACTTTCTTGAGAAACTCATGACTACTGGGGAGGTTAGATAAACATCTTTATGAGGGGTTATCTTATGCCACGGGTAAATATCTGATATCCTTCATCCTAGAGGTGTTCCCTTGAAAAGGGTGTCACCCTTGTCATGAAACACACTGTTTTCCTACAGGGGGTAAAGTTGGGAGAAGAAGCTTTCTCAAACAGTGAAATCTATGATTCTTGGAATTTTAGAAATTTGACTCAAATTACAGTTTTAAATGACTTGAATACTTCTGGTAATCTCAGCGAATTAAAGTATGACTTGTTTTTTCTGAATCATTTGGGAAGGTGAATATAATGAATAATGAAAGGTTTTGGTTTTCTGCAATAAATTTAATGTAAGAGTCCAGAGTTGAGGCATTTTCTGGGTCAGTAAGAAATATTAATAAACTCCCTATTTATGGTTTATAGAATGGGTATCTCTATCATACTCAAATTACTTAGGTGTGGACAATGGTGAGAACCTTCACACCAAACAGGACTAGTCTTGCCAGATAAACTACAGCACTTCAGTTAAATCTGAATTTCAAATAAATGAATTTTTAGTATAAACATATCCAAAATATTTCATAGGATACACTTACACTAAAAATGTCATTGTTTTTGAGTTTGACAAAAAAGTCAAATTTAACTGGGCCTCCTGTATTTTTATTTGCTAAATCTGACAATCCTAGAGAAGAATAAAGCTCATACCAGAAAATCACAAGCTATTAATATCAGCTTTGGCTGATCCTAATTCTAATTTTCAGAGAAAACAAGCTCACCAGAGACCTAGTGCAAAACTGTGGGAACTAAATTTCCTTTCTAGTCTATTGTAACACATAAACCTTTCTGCATGAGAAGGTGGGTGGTATAAATGTATTCTGCCTGAAAGTCAAGGGTCAATGGAAGAGCCAACACAAGTGCCAAAGCTGTTGGAATTTAGAGAACAGATCAATTAAGGGCCCTTCTCCTGCTGTCTTGTGTGTGTGTGTGTGTGTGTGTGTGTGTGTGTGTGAATGTGTGTGTGTGTAGTTTAGCACCAGTTGCCTAGAATAGCGAGTCTTGTCATTAATTTTTAAGGTCATGTAACTTGCTTCAAAGACTGACAAAATACTATGTCAATGCATGTGTACTCAATTTTGCAATTCTGTGTAATTTTCAAGGGATTCAGGGCCTACTAAAGTTCATAAAACTTTGGCTGTAATCCTTTGCCAAATATATAAAAATATATTCTCAGAATATTAAAATTTCGAAGCAGATTTTTTTAAAAACTTGCCCTTTATGTTTTTAACGTATTGTTTAAGGAACATGTCCAACAAAAAGTATAACAATATCCTTCCATAACCTCGTCTAATTGCTTTAAATTTTGTTTCACATTAGTTCTATAACTTACATAATTTATTCCTGTATATGGTATGGTAATATTTTTTTTCCACCTGAAAGCCAATTGTGTCACCATCATTTGTTTAATAATCTTTTATTCTTCCTCTATTACACATCAAGTACGTTGTTTCCATTTAAGCATGAATCTGCTTCTGAATTCTTTTATTAAGCAATCCTCATATTATTATGTTTTCTTACTGAACTATTATTCAATTAATTGAATTGAATAATTACCCTCCCTGTGAATTTTTAAATCATTTTGTAAACTTCCAAAGGAAAAAAAATCCTTTTGGTATTATAATTGGAACTATATTGAATATATAGAGTGATTTGAAGGGAAATTGTCATTGTTTTACAATTCATATTCTCATTAATAAACATGGTACATTTCTTCATTTGTTCAGATTATCTTTTATGGCTTTTTAAAAATATTTTTTCCATTTTTTTTCCAAATGTTCATAATATATCTAGCAACTTTGTGGAACTTCCTTAATTCTTCTAACACTTTCTATATTTTTTTTCAAGTTTGCAATTTATTTGCAAATTTATCATCTGTGAATAAAAACTACCTTTGTCTCTTTCCTTCGGTTTCTTAAACTGTATTTATTTTTGTTTTAGTGCATTGTCCAGGTTATACAATGTAATATTGAATAGTCAGTATTATTTGGGAATCACTATCTTGTTTCTGGCTTCAAAAAAATTATTAAGGGATAACTTTATCCCTCACTCTTCACATTTCCATAAACTCCCTACTTTACAACAGTATGCAGATATTGCTACAATATTGTTAAATTGATGAATTTAGGAGAAGGAAATGATCATGCTTAATTCCTTACTTCTGGGCTACTCTTCTTCAAAACTACTTTCCCTTGGAAATCCTAGATTATACAGTTATCCATGTAGTACTCATATTGAGACAGGCAGAGGAAGGCCTTTATTTGGGTAGCAACTTCGATAAAGAAGAAACAATTAGAAAGTCAATGTGGCTGCATATGTAAGTCATGTTCAAGAATCTTTGTCAGTAATAAAGTTGCTATATTTCATATTTTTCTTTGTGTTTCATGTCAACTTATCAATTGTTTTTCAAAACTGGGAAAAAATAAAGGGTTCCTTTCATGCCCCCAAAGTAACATTATACCATTTACCATTAGTTATGATTTTTTAAATATGTTTTAATGCATAACCTTTATCACATTAAGACTGTTTCCTTCTATTCCTAATTTGCTGCTTTTATTATGAATAAAACATATAGCTAAAATTTTATCAAATGTTTTTTTGCATCTATTTAGGTGCTCATTTTCTTGTTCTACCTTACTCTATTAGTATAGGAAATTATGCTGATATATTGACTGATTCTTGCATCACTGAGGTTAAATCCTACAGAAAAGGAAACTCCCATTTTTCTTTTGGCAGGAATAATTTTTCTAGGATAAGGATTTACTGTTTTTTCAACTTTTGAACAAAATTATTTATAAAACAGCTTGAGTTTGGTGCCTTTTTCATATGGTTAATCATTACTCTTAATGTACAGTGGGGTCATTGATAATGCATGTATGTCTAGAAAAATCTTACATTTCATGTCTGTTTTTTGCATACAAAGCTTTGTTGTATTCCTTGTTAAAATTGCTGTCTTTACTTATATTTTTGCTTTATTTAAAACATACTTTATATAGAATTTCTCTTTTATCTTCATCTGTCTTGCCACAATTGCAGCTATTTTATTTATCCTACAAAGAACACACTTTGGTTTTGTTTGCTTATTTTTTAATTTGGTTGATTGTTTTCTATTTTCTTAAATCCTGAAAACTAATAATTCTTCAGCCAGAGAAAGACATTAGATTTGTACTAAATATGCAAAAGCCTAAAGAATAAATTTTCCTTCAAATCCCTCTATACATTCAAGGCAATTTCCATTCCAAAAGGATTTTTTTGTAGAATAAAATCTAAATATAAGATTTCAAATAAAGTAATAAAGTGCCAGGAATATGAATAAGATTTATGTTAGAAGGAATTTAGACTCAGTCAAGAGATGATTTAGAGACGATAGTCTGTCCCTGCACTAAGAGAAGTGACTAACATGCAGAGGAATTAAAATTGACACTTCACATTCAAAGTGAATCAATAAGATAATGAATAATCAATAAATTACTTAGAATAACAAACATATGGGACTTGACCAGTAGCAAATTCTTTCCTATCCGTGTCTCTATCTAAGATATATGCAGTCTACCATTATGACTGAAACATACATCAGACTCTCATTGTGTTCAGGGAGTAACATTCCTCTATGAAAGAAAAAGATTTGGAAATATAAGCACCAATGGGCCTTGGAATTTTGAGTTAATTTTTACTTCCCACTGTGTATACACTTTTTCTTTACTGATTGGATTAGTCGCAATGAATATGGACTATTTTATAATAAAAAGTAATAAAACATTTCAGCTATGGATTATTAACCTTTATTTGTTTGTTTTTGGTCCTCTCCTCCCAAAGCTAAAATTATGTTCTGACGCAAATGACATGTATTTGCAATATTCTGAAATCATGTGATAGGCAGAATAGTGCCCCTTTTGCCGAAGATATCTATGTAGTATCCAAAACCTATGACTATGTTACCTCACATTATGACAGGAACTTTGGAGATGTAAGTTAAGGATCTTGAGGTGGGGAGGCTAATCTGGATTATCCAGGTGGATCCAATGTAATCGCAAGGGTTCTTATAAAAGAAAGAGGGAATCACCAGAGTCAGAAAGAGAGAGAAAGGGAGGGAGACAGAGAGAGAGAAATTTGAAAATATTGCCCTGCTGGCTTTGAAGATAAAGGAAGGGGCTAAGAGCCAAGGAATGCGGGGATCCTCTAGATGCCAGAAAAGGAAAGGAAACAGATTGTCCCCTACTGCCTCCAGAAGGAATGCAGCGCTGCCAACACCTCGGTTTTATTTTATTTTATTTTTATTATTTTTTTATAGTCGTAACTCCTCGATTTTAGGAACGACCTCCAGAACTATAAGGTAATACATTTGTGTTGTTTAAAGCCACTATGTTTCTGCCAATTGGTTATAGCAGTAAATGGATACTAATATTTCCCATAATGTCAGATGTATAAATATCATCAAATCTGTTCGTGTTCTTTAAATCAAACCAATTTTGACTATAAATTTGTCCTGCAGCCAGGTGGGCATGAAATTCAGCATCTGTCATTCTTGCTCCCGCTGGTATCCCTCCCCCACAGGATGGTTCACAGGTGCCAGAGTCTTGTAGAGTGTCAAGTCAGTAGTTGTTAGTTCACACCTATTTTGGCCTAAATGCCATTTATTTAGCCCATTCATCTTTAACGTCTCTGGTGCTTCAATGCCATGCTTGGAGCATAAGGCTTTTTGGAAAGCTGAGAAACACTCAGCCATTTTCTTTGGGGGCATTGCCACCTACCCAGAGTGAGATAGGGAGAAGGGTACTAGTGTCCCTTGGCTGAAGAACTCATACATTTCTACCCCTTTCCATGCTCTAAGAATCTCTTTTTAATCTGAGGGAAAGCGCTAACTCTCCATTTCATATTTATCTCAAAGGCAGCCTCTTTTCTCTCCTTCTAGAAAGCCTAGCATAATCTGATTAATAGGCTTCAGTTGTTGGAAAAGGAAGCATCTGGCAGGCAACCTTTTATCTCCACCCTCCATAAGGCAGAGAAGCACAGAACTTGCTACTTTCTTCAATGAAGGAAAGAACATAGAAAATAACGGGGAAAATATAAATTACATTTTTATGTCTACCTGCCTATACCCATGGAAGAGCTATTCAGTATTAAAGTTGTAATCAGTAGCTTTTCTATGTTTATTTTCTTTGTAAATTTAGAAAAATATTAGAAATTTTACAGTAAAAGTGCCTAAAAGCTATTTGTATTGGACAAGTCATTTAACCTCTCTGATCTCCATTTCTTCATTCATAAAATGCAGATGGTGACATTTGTCCTATCTAACTCACAAAGCTAATGGGAGGATTAGTTAATAACACATAAAAAGTACTGTACGAATAGTAGTGTTATTCTTTAATAACTGACATCAAGTATTGTTAGGAAGAAAAATTTAGCTTCATTATCCAATTTTAATGTACATATAAATGGATCAAAACTCAAATCACTATTCTAAATTATCTACAAATTATGTTTACTCTTTTGACATCTCTAAAGCATGAGGAAATTTGAGTAGAACCATGGGAATGGGCAACCAGAAGGAACACCAGATGCTTATGCTTTATATCTGGAGCATCTACTCTGTTGTATAAACCATTTCCCTCCCTACATGCTCCCCTGCTTCTCCTCGTTCTCAGTACCCCAAGTTCAAGGTATATATTCTGGAACATATATATCCCATATGTGATGAGATAATATTTATTAAGTGCTCAGTATATTCTTGACATTGTTCTGGAGCCATGGATCTTAGAACAAAAGAGATTAAAGGTTTCTATTTTCATAAAGCTTACATTCCAGTGTAGGGTAGGAAGGACGGAGAGACAGAAAATAAGCAAACGAATAAATGGCTATGTCATATAGAGTTATAACTAGAATGTTTGTTCCTCAAAATTCATATGTTGAAAACTTAGTCCCCAAGGTGATAGCATTATAACGTGTAGGCTTTGGGGGATGATTAGGTCATGAGGGCAGAGCCTTTGTGATTGGGATCAGTGCTCTTATAAAAAAGACCCGAGAGACTTAGCTAGCCCTTCCATCATGTGAGAACACAGTGAGAAGGCATCATGTGTGCACCCAGAAACAAACCCTCATTAGACACCTCATCTGCCAAAGCCTTAATCTTGGACTTCCCAGCCTCTAGAACTGTGAGAAGTACATCTCTGTTATTTATAAGCTACCCAGTTTATAGTATTTTGTTACAGCGTCCTGAATAGACTAAAACACACAGTGATAAGTCAATGCTTTGAAAAAACTAAAATAAAGCAATGGAAACCAGTCCAGAGTTGGAGGTGCTGCCTTATGTACGGAGTTACTTAAGGTTCTGAGGGAGTGGCATTTTATCTGAAGGAATGACAAGAAGGAGTAAGTTATGCAAATATATAGAGCCCAGTATAACAGTTAACTTGGAAATGAGCTCAGTATGATCAAGGGGCAGAAAGAAGAAAGCCAATGTGGCCGGAATATGGAGATGAAGGATAAGAATATCAGAAAACAAAGTTGGGGAAGGTAGCCAGAGCCTCATACCAAATCCTTACAGAGGTTATAAGGATATTACATTTTTTAATCTATTGTAAAAATGAAGAAGCACTACCCAAATCCCACTTCAGGGAAAATACTTACTGCCTACCTGTAAAAAGTGTGGCCAGGAAAAAGCCTTCCTCTATATCCCTAGCCATGCCCTTTTTGGGATATACTTCATCCATTGAAGGGACGAGGAGGCACAGCGTGTAAAGATCTGACAGTGTCAGCCTGGTGGGGAAGAACTCTATAGGCAATATTCACTCTAGAGCTCCCTATTGAGGGCTGGCAAAGGTTTTATCAGGCCTGCATCAAATTTAGACTTTTTTCTCTGCCAAGTTAGATTAGTTCTCTGCTTCCCAAGTGTTGGTAGACATCTTATAGCCCAAACTCCATCTTACTGTCTGCTTCCAGGAAACTTAAGCTGCAACATTATCTAAATGTAGCAGAGAGACTTTGGGGGGCTTTGAAGAAGGGGAGTGACATGATCTGGCTTATGTTTTTCAAAGATCATTGTGACAGCAGTTTAGAGAATGAATTAGAGAGAAGTGAGTATGAAAGCCAGGAATGTAGTAAGGCAGCCATTACAGTGATCCAGGAGTGAGAAGATGGTGGCTTCACTGATCTGGATATATTTTTGGCAGAACCAATAGTAGTTCTTGCTGATGGATTGGATTATGAGGGGTGAGGTGGAAAAAGAAACCAGAGATGACTCCTGGATTTTTGGCATAAACAACCTGGATGGTGTGGTACTATTTATTAAGAAAAGAAAGAAAATAATCTAATAAACTATCACCTCAAATGCTTTTTCTTATTTGATCTATCAAGGTTCTTTATTCATACCAGAGGGAAATTTCTTATAAATTCTTCATAAATTCATTCAAATACTAATTATTCAGGCTGGTTCCGGTTAGCTCATCAGTCAAGTGAGTCTACTCAACATCATCGGGTTCTTAAAACTCACTGTTGAGCATCATTGGAAGGGATAGTAGTTTCTGGGCAGTATTGGCCTGCATTTAGTTATGGTTTTGTCTGTGTATTTTCATTTTTAATTTTATATTTTACTAGGTAATACAAGCACTTAATTTTAAAGTCCAATTAGGGCTAAAAGGCTGGTAGAAAAAACAGCAATCCTCCTGCCTACCTCTCCAAAACAATTTCCTATAACACTAAAACCTATTCCCTGAGATAAACACTTTCATATCTTTAAGCTATTTCTTCCTAACCTATATTTTTGGAGGAAAAAAAGGAGTTTTCATCTTCTCTAAAGATTCATAAATAGCCTATAGAAATAGAATTCCTATGTAAACACATAGATATTTTCAATAGGGCAATTTCTTTGATATATAAAATTCTATCAGAGAATTTCCTGTTAAACATGGCGGATTTTACACATGTATTTTTGTTTACTCCCTTCTGAACCCGTATCACAATGACAATAACAAGATCATAGAGTTTTGAACCACAAGGAAAATAAAATGAGTACACAACAGAGAGCAAGAGGTATCAACAAATGTTAGGAGATGGAGAAGAAATGCATGAGTTGTAACACACTTAATCATCTGTAGAGAACTAAAATGCCAGCACATGCAGTGAGGCACACTAGTGTGATGAAGTCAGTTTATGCTGCAGAATTCTGAGCAGGTTCAAGAAAGCCTTCTGCAAGTGAAAACAAGAACTGTATTTCAGGACTAGTCAGCCAATCTCTCTTCTCAGGCTCAGACCCCTGCCCCAGAGAGACAAACAACTACTCCCTCTGGAAAGATATGGAAAGCTTTAGTTTTTAAAGAAATTGACCAGAGAGGCTGAAAACATGGGGAGGGCAGGAGTGGGGAACCACAGGAGAAACAAGTAAAATCCTGTGTACTGAACAATGAGTTTCCAGGCTTTTCTCCCACCTAAACCCTTATTATGCTAGCAGCCAGAAACTCTAGCAGTAGAGTGAATGAATCTCTGGAGAGTATGACAAGAGAAAAGGTCAACAAGACATTTGGGGGTTCCCACAATGAATCTTCTGGTTCTCTCTTATACCCACTTTTTATAAAAAAAAAACACCTCCCCCTACACATACGCCATACAGCTTCCCATCAGTTTTTTTAGTCCTCACTCCTAAATTTGAATGGTTTCCAAGAACCAAAAGAGATTTGAGAAAACCCTCCAACATGAAAAGGAGACAACAAATAAAAAGAACTTGGCAGGAACAGACAATGTCATGCAGTAAAAAAGATTATTTGAGAAATAAAAGAAGCTATTTCATCCAAAAAACAAGAAAAGTTTGTAGGTTTTTTTTTTTCTTTAAGTGGCATCCTAAGAACAGAAAGAGCAATGTTAAAACAGAATAACTAAAATACAAATTTCAGTAGGAAGTTTGAAAGATATGATCCAATCTTGTATAAAGAGGAATTTTTTCAAAAAAAAGATAGAATAGGAAAATACAGAGAAAGGATAAGAAAATCAAAGGCCAATGCAAGAAGTCGAACATCTACCTAACTGGTAGTCCAGGTAAAAGAAGAAAAAAAAATGGATGCAAAACTTATGTAACAAATAATAAGATTTCCCACAACTGAATGTAAGTTATCATAACAAAAATAAATGACTTGAGCACCAAGCACAATAAATTGAAAAGGACAGACACTAAGGCACATTAGCATAAAATTTCAAAGCACTGGGTATAAAGTGCTTTCATAGAAAAAAATAAAGGATTGTACATAAAAGACCAGGCTACAACATGACACAATAATTTTCAACAGCAACAGTGAGAACTGCCATAAAAATTCTGAGGAAAAATATTTCAAATTACCATTTTGTAACCAACCAAACTATCAAGCAAGTGTGAGTGTAAAATGAAGACATCATCAAACATGCAAGCTTTGTATCCCTTGCCTGTTTTCCTGGAACCTACTAGAAAAGAGCCCCACTGAAATAAGGTAGATGACCAAGAAAGAGGAAAATATGAAATCCAGAGAACAGGAAACAGAACACAGAAACGAAGGGAATTATTTAGGATAATGGTAAAGGGACGATCCAGGACAATAGTCATGTTTGGACATTAGGCTTGGAGAACAGCTGGTGCAGTTTGGAACAAGCAGATAAGGTATATAGGGGAGCACAGGTCCGTCTGTGCATTGCACGACTTGGTCAGAGTGGGTGTAGGGGCTGCCATTCCCATCACAGTCTGTGCGAATGCACACCCTGGAATCATGCATAAGACACCTTGTATTTCTAGTGAGCCTGGGAGGGCTCAGATATCTCCCGGTTTCAAAAAAGTGAAATTTATATGTTATCCAATCTATTTTACCCATGTGGGAAAAGATACTAGAAGGTGTTTCATAGTTCTATGGAAGAGTTTGAAAGAAATTAGTGATAATTAGAGAGAAGAGAGAAAAAGAAAAAAGTGAGGCAAATTTCAACTCTATAAAAAACAAATAAATGTACAATAATGCAAAGGTGAGTAGAGTTGATAATAATGTAATCAAATAGTGTGATATAACTGTGTTGGGACAATATTAAAAGAAAAAGAACATAAAGTCTGAATTAATACACACAAAGAAGCCATTTAATTTAGAAATATGAGGTGAGTATGAAATAAAACGGCTGAAAGAGTTTGATGTGGTTCCTCACAGAAGCGGGATCTGGATGTGGTACAGGAGAAAATGCTGATTCTAAGTCTTATTTTATAAACCCATATAACTTCTTTTACTAAGCAGATGTTACTATTATTTGATAAAAATACATCTGGAAAATATGAGAGTCAGACATCAACTGTCAACCATTCCTGTGTTAACTGCCTATTGTGAAAATATTATTTTAATCTGTCAATATTGCTTTTATGATGTGATCTGTGACACGGTACAAATTTGATCTAGTAGAGATTCATAATGAGAAAGATATTTTTTTCAAATCCTAAATGTGTCTTTTATTTTTGTCTTTATCAATTTATTTTAGAAAAAAATCAAAATAAATAAGGCTAATTATAGTGTACTAAGGTCAGGTATATAATGTTCCCATCAAGAAGTGGATCAAGTGGACACAATTTTTTTCTCCCTTTTTATGTCCATGATCTGCATTGGGTACTAGAACAGAAAAATATGCATATTCATAACATATAGATTGAAAAAAACAAGCATTACTAGACTACAGGTTCAAAATCAAAAAGAAAGAATTTTATTTTCCTTCCAGGGACAATAGATAAATGACAAAGCAATCTTCACAGTTTTTAATGAGATCCCAAGGTAGTCGTGATAGTCTCAAAAGTGAAATAGTTGAATAGCTGAATTTAAACTAAATGCTTTTCCTAGAACCTTCCAGTTGTTTATAACTAAGAGTGTAGCATACAGAATACTGGACAACAGAGGAATAATGCATTTTCACATTCTTGGGAACATCAAGATTTATTATCAGGAGTTCAGTGCTGATTAATGATATCACAATGAATACCAAAAGGGAGCAAGGAAAGATTTGTCACTTATTATAAAGTGTAGTCACATTTGTTTTAGTTTCTTGCTGAGGGTCCAAGGAACCAAAGTCATTACTTTCTGAATGAAATATTGGATGGCAGATATTAATAATAGGGCATCTGGAGCTCCCCAGTTCCCCTGGATTATCATCTATGCATACAATTTTGGAAAGGAATTGAGTGAATTGTTTAGGGCTTTGGAATACTTGAGAGTGATAGCATTGCCTAGGGCGAAACATTGGCCCCTTTAGGCCACAAGGTAATTGTGTAACTGGCAAAGTCCCTCAGCTCTAACCTGAATTCCTCTCCATCCCAGAATTATTTTGCTCCCTGATGTCAATGAGCCAAGGGCTAATTTTGTTATGAATATATATTAATTTCTGTCTTCCATGTGACTCATTTTTTGGTGCATTAAATCACATACCTAAATTTCATCAATTAATTTTACCTACCAGAATGCTTTGCTTTCTAATTCAAGGACATAAACCTGAGTCCGTCACAGCTAACGGCAGGTTACAGACGTTGCTAACAGATAAACTTAAGGAGGTTGATTGTCTTCATCCAATAGCCGGTACTAATGTCAGTTTTCATTTTAAGTGTCTAATATACGTAGCTTTGTCTGACAAGAACTTGAAATGAAATGCAGTTTTGTGTGGTTAAAGAATATCACCATGATTCAAGCCCACATACCCTCAACTGGGCTTTTTATTAAGTTTTCAAAAGTGCCTATTTGTTTCTAGTCTCTATCATGTTTGACTTTATAGATATTTGATGAAATGCATGTTTGCTTCTTATTATTTGCAGGTCTCTCTCTCTCTCTCTCTCTCTCTCTCTCTCTCTCTCTCTCTCACACACACACACACACACACACACACACACACACACACACACACAATTTCCGATGCTAGCATTAACCAGATTTCCAGGAACTTTGTTTCAAAATGTTTATTTTTCTGGCCCCTCTAAGAGTAAATTTATTTTCAGAGCCCTGCACAAACTTAGTGACTTTGCTTCTGTAAATATAATGGAAAGTCATATGGCTGAATTCTTATTTTGTTTCCTGAATCTTAAACCAAATTGCTTTCAACAAAACAGCTCTAGAGAAATAAACTTTTCAGCCACATATAATCACAAAGAAAACAAGACTTCAAAGTTTTTAACCACTTGTGGTAGAATATAATTATATAACATGTCTTTAGGAAATAATCAACAAAGAAATGAAATAATTACTCATTGGCCAGACCAGCAGAATTCTCTATAGGGCATCATGACATTGAGTATTAGTTGCTACAAATACTGGGACTTATGTAATTTCTACAATCCTGGTAGTCCTAGTAAATAAATGCCTCACCAATAGCAAAGAGACTGCTCTTTGACTGTTAGGAAATATTTGAGCGTGTAACAGATTTGTGACTGAAATTGACATTCAACTTGAGTTCTTAAGACCCTGCTGCCTCCAAATCCTTTAAGTCCTAGAGAACTGCTTATCCTGAGTCAAAATCTGCTGCCGCTAGCTTTTGTGCCCACCTGTAACTTGAATAGATACATTAGACCAACTTCCCCCCGAACCTGCTGAATACATTCAGCAATGGGATGTAGTATGGTGTCTGCATCTATCTGTACCTTCTTTTTCTGCTACTTTCTTCATACATAGAGAAGTACGCTGTCCATTCTTTCATGTAGACTATGAATACAGAGAAAGAAACACTCACTCTCACACACACACACACATTTATCATTTTGTTAATCTCAGATAACACAGCATAGTCTGTGGAGATATGTGATCAAGCCTAGCCATCTGCCAGGACAAATTTCCAACTCTACAGAGCTCATCCTTTGGCTGTGGATTCGTTAGGAGATAGGTAAGATATAAACGAGTACTGACCCACTCTCTCTGGTGTATCACGAATTAGGGGACAAAAGGGAAGCTCCACAAGAGAGTCATGGCTACAGATTAGGATAGATGACAGCCCATATGGTAGGATGTGAAGGGCACCATAAAACCGTGAGGGAGCTAATGCCTGCTGGAAGATAATTCACAGAATATCAGGGCAAGAGAGAGCCTTAAATTTAATCTGGTGAAACCCACCATCTGATAGTTCAATTCCTACTAGAATCCCTTGTCAGTAGTTGTTTACCATCTTCTTAAAAATCGCCCATAAATTTGCAGGGGCTGAACTTGAAATACAGTGGGTTTAGCATTAATGGAAGTATGGAAGTTGAGACAATAAATTCAGGAATATATGTGGTAAAAGGAAAAAAGGAAAGGTAACTTAAAGTGGAATGATGAGAAAATTCACCAGCGTCTGAGGGAGTCTTATTCTCTAAAGATTCTAGTTGTTAGTTCAACCTTCAATTTAAAACAAATTTGATCTCTTCTTACTTCCTTCTACACACATTTACTGAATATGTAGTATTTCCTAGGATTTGGGGATACAGAAACAATCAATACATACTCTCTCCTCATCGAGAAGCTTAGACTCTGGCTAACAGAGCAAACGCACTAAAAAATCATCAGGCGATGTGAGTGTTAGTGCTGAGACAAAGTCTCCTGGCAGACAAAGGGAGTTCCCCACTGGGATGATTTCACAGAGGAGGTGAATATTTAAGCCGGAATATTGGAATATTTGAGGAGGACTTGCTAGGGAACAGAGCAGATGCACAGGTGGATAGGAGGCTGATGGAATCCCAAGCAGTGTGATCAGAGGCATAAAGTCTATGACATGATCAGTGTAGTTTGAAGTCAGATGTGGCTATAGCTTCAGATACGTGGGGGAAAGCTGGGAAAGGATGCTGGGAAGGTAGCAGAAACTCCATTCAGAAGAGTACAATATGCTAAGGAAATTCAATTTGACCAAGCAAAGAATCTATTTCCTAGTGTGGGGATTTGGGGGTTCCAAGTTAAAATAAGCAGCAAAACACAGTTATATGGGCTAAAGCATTTATAGTAGACAGGGTCTTATGTTATCTAGAACGGTGATTGGTCAGATAATTGAAAAAGCAGGGAATCAAAGGGAAATATATAAATCTTAAATATTTTATTTTATGTGAAAAATAAAGCACATTCATTATCTAATATTTTTGATGTAGGACAAAACATTTTCATACAAATCTGTGAATCTGCTGGTTGTAATTCCTCCTTTTCTTTCTCTCACTACGTATATACACCATTATATACAACTTCTACTTAGTGTCTTTTAAGTGGGGTGAGAATTGTAAAATGCCATTGCAAAAAAAATCTACATTTTAATAGCTTTTCCTCTAGTTGTTCATATTTGGCTTGCTCACACCTAATTCGACTACAAATAGTAGTAGTCAAAAATTTTGGCAACTCACTTTTATCAAGCTTTTCCAGGGCATTCTAATTAGTTATCATGGAAACAACTCTCTTTTCACACTCATACTACATTAACTCACAGATTATCAATTAAATTACATAATTATAATAATAATTGACACAAATGGTTTGGGAATATTTTGTGCTAAGCACACAAGCCAACTGGTAATAGAATTGCACAAACATCCAGACAGTAGAGTAGGATAGTAGCCTGCTTGTTCTGCTTGTTCAGTAAGTCCTGGGCAGAAAATAGCACGTTCTATGAACAGAATGGAGAGTATTAGCTATTCTGAGTTGGTTAACTACATAAGGGAGAATGGAAAATCTGACTTAAAAACATTTTTTTTTTTTTTTTTGAGACAGAGTCTCACTCTTTTTGCCCAGACTAGAGTGCCATGGCGTCAGCCTAGTTCACAGCAACCTCAAACTCCCAGGCTCAAGCGATCCTTCTGCCTCAGCCTCCCGAGTAGCTGGGACTACAGGCATGCACCACTACGCCCGGCTAATTTTTTCTATATAGTTTTTAGTTGTCCGATTAATTTCTTTCCATTTTTAGTAGAGACGGGGTCTCGCTCTTGCTCAGGCTGGTCTCGAACTCCTGAGCTCAAACAATCCGCCCGCCTCGGCCTCCCAGAGTGCTAGGATTACAGGCGTGAGCCACCACACCCGGCCCAAAACAATTTTTTTATTATCTCTCCTCCGTGTGTATAATAGACATTTCACAGACTGGGGCAGCTTTTTATATTTTATTTATTTTTATAAAAATCAATATTTTTTAATTTTTTTTTATTTTGGCATATTACAGGCGTACAAATGTTTAGGTTACGGATATTGCCTTTGCCCCACCTGAGTCAGAACTTCAAGCATGTCCATCCCCCAGATGGTGTGCACTGCACCCATTAGATGTGTATATACCCACCTCCTCCTCCCACCTCCCACCTGCCTGACACCTGATGAATGTTATTACTATACGTTCATGTAAGTGTTGATCACTTTATACCAATTCAATGGTGAGTACATGTGGTGCTTGTTTTTCCATTCTTGGGATACTTCACTTAGTAGAATGGATTCCAGCTCTATCCAGGATAATATTAGAGGTGCTATATCACCATTGATTTTGTGGCTAAGTAGAACTCCATGGTATATATATGGACCAACTTTTTAAATCATGTATTTGCATTATTTTCCTATCAGGAGAGATAATAATTTAAAAGATTTTCTGATCTAGGGATTATTTTTAGATATACTAGAAATGCTTCATTAGATCCCTAGTACCCAAGAAATGACCCTTTGGTTCAGATCAGAAGACTTTATGTCCAAAGGAGTTCCATATTAAGGAAAACTGGCCCTCAATTTAAAAAAATAAAAAAAAAATATGTAGGATGCAATTAGACCTCTAGTGAGACAGAGACACCCGGTAATAGTCAATATTGCAGTACCTAAAGATTTTGCCTCCCTCCTGCACCAAAATACCTTGGCAGTCAAACTTACCCCCTAGAGGATCATAGGCTTACAAGGAAGGGGTAAGTATTAGAGCTTTAAACTTTATAAAGGCCACAAAGTTTACATGTCTTCCAAGTCCAACCCCAACCACAAATGGCAATTCTTCACAATCTTAGAATGGAAATCAGTAGAAGATTTTTGAGGGAGATATGGCTTCATTATCCCCACGAATATTCTCATTAGGTAGGTGGTAAAGAAGCCAAACCATGAAGAAGTTTTGTGACTTGTGCAGTGACACACATCAGCCTCAAAATAGTATGAAATAAGAAGAACCTATGTTTCAGGTTCTTTAGGATCTATTATGTAACTCTTCAAACTTTCTTTCTGAGTTCTTGCAGAAAGTATCTCAATATATTGCCATGAAGTAGCCTGGAATTTTTAATCTGTTTTATGGGAAGACATAGTTCATTTAAAATTAATCTGGACAATTTCCTTAGCAGTAATATATGAGAAATCAAATTATGTTTACATATGTTAATTAGTATATATAATAATACAATCTATATGTGTTATGTCAATATAGCACACATAAAACATGTATTTTTCATTTACTACCAAGTAACCTAAAGAATGCATGAAAATTTAAGACAGCTTGTTTATCATGTATAAAATATGACTGTAGCAAAAATAGTATTTTAAATCATTTGGAGTCAGTGGGTAATAATGATTCTTCACAAAGAAATATAGCTGAATTGTAAGTAAAAAATTAAACTTGTTTTGCTATTCACTGCAGTCATTTTACTTATGGTTAGAAACTACATAGTATTTGCAGGAACTTATAAATGATAGTATATACACAATTTAAATTGAGGTATGCAAGACCTTGCCATTTATAACAAATGTCTGTTATCTGATTCACGAACACAAAGTGAGTATTCCTGTTTCCCTACAAATATGATGCCATGACATAATATTACATATGAACATGGCATAAGACCTGAAACCAATAATAATCTATTAAAAATGAGAAAATATGGTCACTGTGTATCTGGGTAAACATCATTTATTTGAGGAATTCTATGTTTGTGTTTTCATCAGGCAGTAGAGTAAATATATATCTAATATATTTTCTTTTAGCATACGTGATTCTCTTTTGAAAGCCTTTAAATAGAAATTGATATGATTTTAATTTAGTAACTTAATAAGTCATAAAGTAATTATAAACTCACCTAACATAGATTCTCCCATATTCTAAAGGGAATTTTTCCGTATTCTAGAATTGAGTAAGGGGCACTACATTATAAAAAATAATTAAATTTCACATTCTAAGCCAAAAGTGTCACTGATTTTAGTCAAAGAAAAATCAACTTGCCATGATTTTAAGAATATTAATAAAACATCTACTTAGCTCCTGCAATCAGGAATATTTTAATTTTAAAAAAGTTGCCATATTCAAACTAGATAAAGCTTTCAGATACGAGCTAGGCTTAATGTCCTAATGCACAGGCTAGCTGTGAGATCCTTTTGAGCACAGGCTGTGTTTTTTCATTTAGGCAATCCCTAAACCTCACTCAGTCCTGGCACACTTGAGGTATTCATTAGCACACACCAATATGCTGTGGATATCTTATCTGGAAATTAATAATATTAACTTTGTGAAAGGAAGGAGATCTTTCAAAGCAAGCAGGAGTGAGTTAATTTTTCTGTTCATCACAGATGCTTAGAAATTGTAGGAAAAGCTTTGTGGTAGCTTCTAAAAGTGACTTTCCTCAATCATAGATATTTTAGGTGGCAAAATAGAAGGAAAATATTCTACATGGGAACAATTTTAGCAAAGTGAGGAAACAATTTGGATGGAGCGTAGGATCCCTGGTGGGACGGGGTAGAAGCTAAGAAAGGGAAGGTAAGCTAGGCCAAGACTGCTGTCCTTAAATGCCAGACTGTGATGCTTAGAGCTTATCCTGGTTTTCAAGCATTGTAGTGGCATGATAAAGAGTATTGTAAAAGATGACTGTCACAGTAGTACATGTGGTCTCCACACAGATGTACGGTGAAAATAAGTTGAAGTGGGCCTGGGGAGTTGAAGGGAGAGTCCACCACTAAGAAAAACACAATTCTCAGGATATGGCAAAGGGAGAAGGGGTTTTAATGACAAGACAGCTTACAAAGCCAAATGTTCAAAGAGTAAATGGAGAAAAAGTTGGATTTAGAGATGAGGATCTTGTCAGTGAATTTAAAAAGAAAATTTCAGTAGGCTCAAGATGGCAACGTTAAATATTAATAAACAGGCTTAAAGTTTGAGTACAGAATTATGAAGACATAATGGTTGTTAATTTTGAATCCAAAATTTTGGCAATAGTAAAAAGAAGGGAGACCTTTGTCTATTTACAGGTTACAGGGAAGAAAAGTTTGTAGATGAAAAGAGTAAAGATGCTCTAAAGTAGGAAAAGAATGAGTGAGCGGAGGCTTGGAGGAAGAAATGGATTGAAAATAGCCCCAGAAAGAGGAAGGGACACGTCTTCCTCAGACACAGAAAGGAAGCAGGGAATAAAGACGAAGACCATAAACAAAGGGTACTTGCGAGTAGACAAGAGGGAAACCGGGCAAAGTTGTGATGAAAGTCATGGCCTCTGTACTTTTTGTAAAACGGGAGGTGAGATTATCTGGCAAGATTGGGGTTAATGCAATGAGATTAAAGGTTCAAAGTAACCTGAAATTTAGAAAAACTGTTTCTAGAAAATTGGGAGATGAATAAAAAGTCTTGCTTTTTGCAGTGAGTTGAGTATATTAGAGGCCACAGAGAGACATATCAACACATTCCAGGGACTCTCCGTAGATATTCTATAGCCTGGGAGCATAAAAAATGATAAATTGGTCAGGGTTTGCTCCAGATGTGGTAGATCTGGCTACAGGTTAAAGGTACAAGGCAATCCAGTGGGTTAGGACTGTGCAAAGGTGACCGAGGGAAATTCTGACCAAGCAAGGATTCAACTGCAGTCAGAGGGAATATAACTGAGGAAGATGAGGGAGAAGCTGGGCCATTAGAGGTCTCTGCTAGGGCAGAATCGGCCAATGAGCCTGGGAGAGGATCTGAAATACAGAGTACAGCAATGCCAAAGGTACGGCAGCCTTTTCTTCCTAATAACCTCCCTGTAGTCCTGTAAACTTTATAAAATGGATGAAATAATGCAGAAACTTGTACTGAAAGAAAAACCATTGCTTACTGTCATTTGAAGTCTTCTTGTGCAGTTCGTAGAGTGTTTGCAGGCAGACCTAGCCTCACTAAATAGAGAGACTTGTCTGCTATTATTTACCAAATAACAGCAAGTGATTAATAGGCCATCATCAAAATTAACTATTCATTGAAGGTAAAATTAATAAGTTCACTTCTATCCTTATCTAATCTGCTTCTGAGCATAAATCAGGCAGCTTCAATACAGCATTAATTTTCTCAGAACCATAGAATGCCATTTTATTAAGGTAAGCTTATGTTAATTCAATAAGCATTTATCGAATGCCTACCATGTGTTGAGACACTGTTCCTAGGGAATGCAACCTTGCCTAGTCCACAAAACTCCTTTGATACATGTATCTGCTGGAAGATGCTTTAAGATTGGTCAAGGCAAAAAGAAAAAATAAGGAAGAGGTCAGCAATGGAGCAGCTATGACTAAGGGGTGAGTTAAGAGTTATAGTGAGGGATGTCGTATACATGAAAAAGCAAAGGGAGCTGTAAGTCAAATAACACTTCAAACTCTGAAACCTAGTTGGAAAAAAAGGAGAAAATAGTGAACAAAATACCCAAGCCATGCCAAAGCCATGAATTAAGAGAACCATAGACCAAGCACAAAAGAATAGTATCAGAACTGGGTGGAGATACCAAAAATAAACCAAAAAAAGGACTGTATCACTTTCAATGATAATGATATTATAGGTAAACAGTAGGATAAGCTAGTTTAAGGGGACATGGTTGTTAATATCCAATCAGAAGACAGTAATTGTCTTCCAAAATAATTTATGTTATAGTTATTAAATATATAATCAGTATTCATGGTGCTAGAGAGCTTTTGGATAAGAGAGATAATAAGCTAGAGTGAAATTATATGCATTGTATGTAATATTTATATAAAATAAATATGTGTGTATGTGTATGACAAACAGATAAGTAAAAAATTAATTAGTGGAATGTACATACCTCCATGAGTCATTTTTGTGCTAAAATATTTCTGCTTGCAGTGGTCATAAAGCCAACTCATTTCCTTTAAGCCAAGAAAAAAAAAGGATACACTCTAATTTGCTATTTTATATGACTAAAAACTTTGGGGGAAATGTCAGCTTCAGGCATGGTTGGATCCAGAGGCTCAAACAATATGATCAGTATTCCATCATTTTCCATTTCTTGGTAGAGCTTTGCTTTGTGATGACTATATTTTAAGCATGACCTCTCTGTATTACAGGTACTGACATTTCTAGCCTTGTCTTATCTTTAACAGAAAGCAATCCCAGAAAAAAAAATCTTCTTCATGTTAGTTCATGTCAAATTTCATCCTGGAATTAACTCTTATGCACCTACTTTCTTCAAGTATCAATCTCTGAACTATAGCCAGGGATAAAGAATCCATATGAGCCACTCTGCACTCCTCAGGCTCATAAGCGCAACCAAACAGTATGGACTAAAAGAGAGGAGGGTGGTTCCCAAAAGGAGAACTGAGTGACTGTTATCAAAGTCAGGTTCTAAATTAGTGTTTCCCAGGCTAGATTGGAGGAGAAGGAAGTGTGTCAGGATCTGGAGGATGAGAAGAAGAGTTTTATGATTACAAAGGGTATGGAAAGAAGGGGGAGCATGAATTGAATGAAACTGAGAACTACTACTCTAAATATTTTATTGTCCTTGATAAGGATATAATCTATGCTATATCTATAGCCACATGTCCACGCAACATATATATGTTGTTTTCTAATCCAACTTAGCAAAAATTATATGAATCTTTCTATTTATTATCAACCTACTTACACCTGAAAAACCAGAAATTGTTTATTCCCTACCCAGTCAAGCTTTTATTAAAACTGTACATGATAAATATGCCCAGTGCAAATAAATCACTTGTCATAAAATAAGTAGTATAAGATAGTGATATCTGCATGTAAGTGTGGATGTAAATGTTATGCATTACTTCTTACTCTGACACCTCCCCAAATTTTAAGTACCTATTTCCAAACTTTGGATGCTGTTTAGGATATCATACCATATGTGTAAGTTTCTCTTAACAATAATATCTCAAGTCCATTTTCCATAAAATGAACTCTGGACTTAAGACATTTAGAATTCAGCTGGATGCAGTGTCTCACACTTATAATCCTAGAGCTTTGGGAGGCTGAGGTGGGAGGATCACTTGAGGCCAGAAGTTGGAGACCAGCCTGAGTAATATAGCAAGACCCTGTCTCTACAAAAAAATATTAAAAAAAAAAAATTACTTGGGCATGGCAGCATGGCACCCATAGTCCTAGCTGCTCTGGAAGCTGAGCCAGGAGGATCCCATGAACCCAGGTGCTTGAGGTTGCAGTGAGCAATGATGACACCACTGCATTTTACCCTGGTGAGAGAGCAAGACATTTACCACACTAAACTATAGATTTTAATGAACTTCTCCTACATTGTTTTATACAAAAGACTCTATTGCATGTAAGAATCACATTGTTTATGCATTACTTAAGACATGGTTATATAATGTCATATATTGTTTAGAGAATGTCCTAAATCACATATTTTATCACTTTGATATATTTATAATGTTAAACGACCACAATACAACTTGAAAGCATTAAAAACCAATAGTCTCTGCCACAACACAGCATATAATGTGGAAATATATTACAATGCATGAAATGTATGAAATATAAAATGTATGAAATATAAAAGAAAGTTTGCATGGATGCCATCTTTCAACATGTTCAAAAAAGGAAAAAAAATGGAACATACAATTATCTTCAAGAGCTGATCTAATTTTCTGAATTCTATTCTGGAACACTAATTCATTTTTTTAATCACCATTTACATTATGGTCATTAAAAAGATGTTTAGTAAACTTTTAAAAAATTAGAATATGTGACTATTTAGGAATTTTAACATTGCTCTTGGTGCGTGCTAGTTCAGCCATTATTTTTGTATATACTTAGACATTTTACTAAGGTCTTTTTCCCATCCTAGTTTACATATACACCTTAATCAATGAAACCATCAGAAATGTAACTAAGTTAACAATTTTTAGTAATCTAGGATGTTACAAACTCATGCATGGATTTCGGGTTTAAGTTTGGGATTCTTATTTTTCTTTATAGTGCTCTCTGTCAGGTAATCTCCAGCCATATTTCTTGTAAGCCAAGCTTTATTCAATTATATAAAATATTTTTAATTTTTAGTCATTAACATATATTCAGGTATGCATTCCTACCTGACTTAGTTCTAGCTTTTGTTGAATATTTTTTATAATTTTTCATGATCTGTTCAAAGTAACACGTTTATCATTCAAGTCGTTGGCAATCATGTATATCCTGATACACATGCACCAAGTTTTATTTAGTAGGTCACTGGTTATTTATTTAACTTGATAAAAATTATTTATGTCAAAAAGACTAGCTCCACTTTTGAGGCTAAGATAGCAAGACTTCTTCATGATATGCTTTTTCTAGTCATAAATACACCCAGTCTATGGAGACTGACATCTGATAGAGTACATCATCTGATTTTTCTTTAATTATCCAAGGCATTACTTATTCACAGGAGAAAAGAAAAATGTTTTCACCCTGTCTGCATTCAGTGGTAGGGATTGCAATGGCTGTTCCAGTATTTTTTCCTGCTTTTGAATTTTATTCTAATCTATCCATGCTTACAAAATTGTTTCCCTTTTAAAACAAATTTTCCCTTAGACAATTTTGAAAGACTTCACTATCCTCAAATAAATTTTCCCTAACAGCCCCTAATGATTTTGCATCATCCACCCTTGTCTCAAGCATCCCAAATGCCATTCATCAGCCCCCGCTGATTTGACTAAAGCCCATAATAAGTACACATCAACTATTTCCTTCCTATCCTTGAGAAGTTTGTCACTGGGCCTTTTTTAGTTGTCCCTCAATGCGCTTGCATGTAGACAAAACAGAATGAATGATTCTTAATAAGCTGACATTATTCTTCTAAGCACACTACAGTTTTCTCTATCCTCTTAACCAAAAAATGCAGCACACAATTTAACATTTTCTTCATGACTCAGAGCCATCAAATAAAATCTATTCGGTAACGCATAATAGAGCTGTAGAACTGCACATCCTGCCTCTGCCTCTTTTAAC
>RJWJ010025482.1:0-23858 GCA_004363605.1 Indri indri | reverse complement strand
CCAGTCTCACTGGAGAGAAGTGATATCTCATTGTGGTTTTGATTTGCATTTCCCTGATGATTAGAGATGTTGAGCATTTTTTCATATGTTTTTTGGCCATTATTCTGTCTTCTTTTGAAAAGTTTCTGTTCATGTCCTTTGCCCACTTTTTGATAGGGTTGTTTGATTTTTTCTTGCTAATTTTCCTGAGTTCTAAGTATTATTTAAAGGGAAAAGTGTATAATTAATACACATCAACCCAAAACTCCCAATTTTCTAAGTTATAACTAAAACACTGTAATGCACCTATATATTAAGATGTAAAATGCTTAAAACATTCCCTTCCTTATCACCAAGCAATTAATGTAAATGTTGATATAGCTGCTTTATGTCAAGAACTATGAAGGGTTTGAGATTTTATCCTACTTGCAACCTAGCTAGTCTGCCACAGTTCTGTGGATACTGACCAAAGACAAATCTGTGACAAAGGATGATTTATTACTCACAGCAATAGCAGTAGCCAGAGAATCATCATATTCTGGCATTGATTCCCTGACTCACACAACAAGGTCCAGGTGATACCTGCACACGTGAAGGATTGCATTACAGGAGAGAAGGCCTAGCTTAGGAACCTCTGGCTTTTATAGTGGGCAGCAGGCAAACCCACCACCCAACTCTCATCCCAGAGGGCGACACTATTTTTACTGTACTGGACAGCAAGTAAACCTACCTTCTGCTCTGGAGGGAGATGTTATCTCCATCTTCCAAGGTTGTATCCATATTATCCTTGAAAAGATAGCACAGAACAAAACTCTGTTTGTGCCTCTACTTAGAATACATGCAAAAACATGAATGACCCACATCTCTCATGGAGAGTTGTTTCCCAACACTTTGTGGGCAGTAGCATGCTAGCTCCTAGTTCAAGCAATAGCCAAATTGTACACCCCCTTTGTTGACAGTTGGCATACTTTAGAAAATATCTTCATAGAATTCTGATATTCTAACACTTGTGTCTGGAATATAACAAGAGACTTTCCCTGAATATCATTGTGTTATTCAGCCACAGCAGAGAAAGAGAATTGGCAATATACCTTTCTACAGTCATCAATATTCTGATGAAAAGTGATGCCATGAAAGGTGCTATGGTTTGAATATTTGTCCCCTTCAAAACTCATGTTGAAATTTAATCCCCAATGTGGCAGTATTAAGAGGTGGGGACTTTAACAGGTGATTGGGTCATGAGGGTTCTGTCCTGCCCTCATGAATGGACTAATCTTTTCGTAGGTAGTGGATTGATGGGTTATCATCGGAGTGGGACTGGTGGCTTTATAAGAAGAGGAAGAGAGACCTGAGCTAGCATGTTCACATTCCTTCCCATGTGATGGCCCACGCAGCCCTGGGACTCTGCAGAGTCCCCACCAGCAAGAAGGCCCTCAACAGATGCCCTCCTTCAACCTTGGACTTCCCAGCCACCAGAACTGTAATATAAGAAATACATTTGGTTTCTTGTAAATTACCTCGTTTCATGTATTCTGTTATGAGCAACAGAAAATGGACTAAGACAGAAGGGATGATGAGATCACCATCTAACCATCTGTTTATTCCTTCATTCATGTACTCATTCACTCATTTATTTATTCAACAAATACTTATTTAGGATTACAGAAGTGAAGAAGACAGACATAATCCCTCTGTCATGGAATTTAAAATCTAATGGAAAAAACAGACATTAAATGATTAATTATACCATGAATTGTTTGTCAGAATTGTGATAAGTGCTCTGAAAGAGGGGAGTTAGGAACGGGTTTTTGACTTAGGCAGTGTAAAGGATTCGTGGTGGTTAATTAGACAATTATGGAGGAAGACTGAGAGGAGTGAAAAGAGATAACCTAAAGCAGTCCTTGAAGACAGAACCCAGAAGAACACCATTATTTAAGGGAGGGAAGAGAAAAAAGGAGCCCACGTAGAATATTGAAAAGAAGAGCTGGAGAGGTTAGAGGAAAATTAGTATTAATGAGAATTATCCAGGCTGGGCGAGGTGGCTCACGCCTGTAATCCTAGCACCCTGGGAGGCTGAGGTAGGAGGATCACTTGAGGTCAGGGGTTCAAGACTAGCCTGAGCAAAAGCAAGACCTCTTCTCTACTAAAAATAGAAAAAAATTAGTTGGGCATGGTGGCATGTACCTGTAGTTCCAGCTACTCGGGAGGCTGAGGCAGGAGGATCACTGGACCCCAGGAGTTGGAGGTTGCTGTGAGCTGGGCTGACGCCACTGCTCTCTAGCATGGGCAACAGAGCAAGACTCTGTCTCCAAATATATGTACACACACATATGTATTTGTATACATATATGTATACAAAAGGCAAAAGGCACTCTAAGCCTATGAATTAATCAGATGTTGTGCTGCCTGCCAGAGGAGCCCTGGATCCTTGAGAGGCTCCTATATGTGCTCATCAGGGTGCCTAAGTCAGTGCTGCTTCTTTCACAGTCTAGGCCCACTGTGAGAAAGGAAGATCACCTCATAGCTTATTACAGGTTCCTTCACATCTCAGCTAACCTAACTCGTCTGTGATGCAAGAGTGATAACAACACACCAACTCCTGGACGGGGAGGAATGCGGAGGCACCAGAGAGGGAAGATACTCCTCCCCAGCACTCCTCTAAGCACCGGGGGCCCAGCCAGAGTATTGCAAGCACCTCACACCGGGCCTGCTTTGGTATTGCACAAGATCTGGAAGGACATGAGTCCTATTTAGAAAGGATTAAGGAGACTAGAAGGGCAACAGGAAATTGATTCTCTGTCATAGGAGCTGAAATTTACAGGTGAAAACATTGGCTGTTGTGTGCCTTTACTCTTCAAAGTAGAGCAGCTAAGGATAGAACAGCATTTTTCTGTTGCCTAAAAAAAAAAACTGCGAAGACCATCATACTTGGAGAGGATGGTACAGTGTTGAAAGAACTCCCTACAACGAGCACTTCCCAAATTTTCTCAGTGAAGGACAAGCTTTTTAAATTTCCAGCCCAACATGAACTGACACTTTTGTCGAATGAAATGAAAATAAAGTACTAGAAAAATAATCACACACTTGGATTGCTATAAAGCTTCCTATCTGGTTACTCTCAATTCCTGTGCTTATATTGTCATGGACAGGTAACAAACAGTTTGCTGACTGGTACTAGTCAGTGAAGCTCATCCTAAGTAGCACTGCCCTAGGAGGCCGTCTTTGGAGCAAATGTCATGTTGTCCAACTTCATTATAAATGGGTCTTTTGTAAATGAACCACTCTAGAAAGGTGGGAATTCCTTATTACAATCTTCATTATTAAAAGAAAGTCCATTTAACTTCTATGTTTTATTTTCCATTGCTGCATTAAAAAAAGTTGGCTTATTCTAAGTAAGTATATTTTAAATGGTTAGAAGAAATTAGGACAGGCTTGCCTTTTGTAAAACTCTTTCCCAAGCCTTAAATATACAGTTAGACATTGTTCCAAGTCTCAGGAGGCAAGCTACTTTTCCTATATGGTAATTTTCATTAAACGATCCACCAGTTAAGGAGAGAATCCTGGATAATTAATCTAGAGCAAGGCTGTCGAAACTGACGAGCATATAAATTCACTGTTCTTGAGACACCTGGCACCTGCGTAATATTGAGCCAGGTGCACCTGCTTCCCAAAACAGAACTCCAAGGACAATGCATCTAGTCAGGCTGGCAAGAAAAGGAATGAGTTTCACATAAGAACATGCATTTGGGGCTTAATGAGGCACGCAGGATTATTATTTATAACACAATCAACACACGCAATTTATGAAGTGATTAAATCTTGTCCCAGAAGAGCTCACATGGATCCAAACCATGATGACCCAATTATTTAGAAGATTTTTTTCTTTTCTGTCATAATTTGCTCTCCTGTGACCAAAAAGGGATTTGAACTACTCTGAGATAAAATTCAAGGGCATCATGGCCTTTGTTTTTTTTCCTCTCAAATTAAATGGTAGCAAAACCAAAAACTTAGCTCAAAAAAAGCAAAACAAATTAAAAATAACCTCACCCTAAACCCCCAGATGAGGCCATGCACATTTTGTCTTTGGGTTGTCACCCTTAGTATTTGCATATCCTTCCACTCCTTAGGATTTTACATTTATATAGTTGTTATTCTTTTGTAAGCATTTTCAGTTACTGTACAAGATCCTCCCAATGTCTTTGGGGTGAGCAGTATAGATATTATATCCACTTTTTGTGGTAATAGTAAAAATATTCATCTTGGGCACCAACAAGTCTAAATGAGGCATGAACCAATCAGAAGTGAAACCAGCTGTGAACTCTGAGTAAACGTGAGCAGAGCCTATGATGAAAACTGGACCTGCTCATTTGCGAGAGGAAGGAATTGATGCTCAGGAAAAGTATGTCTGCGATTACATGTTCAATATTTTCTACTTCAAGGTAGTAGGACTGGTTTCAGGCTGCCTGAATTCCAATCTGAAACCCCTCCCCCATTATATTTCTTAATACTTTAAAACAATGATGAGGTCGGGCACAGTGGCTCACATCTGCACTCCTAGAATTTTGGAAGGCTGAGGAGGGAGGATCACTTAAGGCCAAGAGTTTGAAACCAGCCTGAGCAAGAGCAAGACTTCCATCTCTATAAAAAATACAAAAATTAGCCAAGCATGGTGAAGCACACCTGTAGTCCCAGCTACCTGGGAGGCCGAGGCAGGAGGATCGCTTGAGCCCAGGAGTTTGAGGTTGCTGTGAGCTAGGATGACGCCACTGCACTCTAGCCTAGGTGGCAGAGCGAGATCCTGTCTCTAAATAAATAAATAATGATAAAACTCCCAAATGAGCAGAGGATGGTAGATAAGTTTCCTTCATATCATTACAAAAAGAAAGAAAGAGGGGAAAAAAGAAATAAGGAAGAAGGAAGAAAAGAAAATAGGAAGAAAGGAAAGAAGGAAGGAGAGTGAGACACACATAAACGGACAAGATATAGAGAGACAGAGAAAGAGAGAGAGAGAGAGGAAGGAAGGAAACAAGGAAGGAAGGAAGGAAAATAATGGAGCCCCTTATGAGCTCAATATTTATGAGCACATTTATGAGAACTGGAAATATTGCCTCATTGTAATCAACTGATTTCAAATACCAACTCTTTCTAGGTTGATTGTACTTGCTCGATATACTTTGTTCATTTAGTTCAGAATTTTTCAACAGTGGCTCTACTAACATTTTGGGCAGAATAATTCTTTCTCGTGGGGGCTGTCCTGTGCATTGTAGGATGTTTAGCAGTATCCTGGCCTCTATTCACTAGATGCCAGTAGCACCTCCCTAGTTGTGACAACAAAAACTGTCTCCAGACATTGCCAAATGATTCAGACAGTTCTCCAGTAAAACCACTGTTTTAGTGGATTTATTCTAAATTTATTTCCAAACTCAATTCAGTTTATACCTGAAGGTCAAAAGCTGTAGCTGGGAAGTAGAATTTATATAGAAAGGAAAAGACAAGATTCTTTCATTAAAGGAATACTATAATTTGATCAAAATTATCCCCCATGACCATCCTCTGACCAAATTTTGAATACAAATGGAATTATTAAATCAAACAGGTGGCCAAGAGCAAACACCTATCTTCGAACTGTATGGTGCGTAGACCAACAAGTTTGCATCCTTCTACCCATTTATGAAACATGCAATGCCATTTCTTGATATTTTTATAACATGTCCAATAATTTCTTATATTTTAGATTTATAATATATTATCTTTAATTTCTCCTTAATTATAATAACTCTTCATTAGCTTGGGAAATTTACTTGAATTCTTTTGAATTTCCTCGTGCAAGAGTTATTTTCCAAGTGCTTTGTGATAGCCGAAAAGTGCTCCATGAGTCAGAAATGTGCCTTTCGGCTTGCCCTATGCCCATGTCCATAGCAGCATTATTCATAATAGCAAAAGGTGAGATCAACCTAAGTGTCCAGCAATGGATGAATGGATAAAGAAAATGTGGTACACACGTACAATGGAATATTATTCAACCTTAAGAATGAATGAAATTCTGACACATGCTCCAACATAGATGAATCTTGAAGATATGCTAAATGAAGTAAGCCAGTCGCAATAGAACAAATATTGTATGATTCCACTTATATGAGGGACCTGGATAGTTAAATGGTGATTACCAGGGGCTAGAGTGAGGAGGGAATAGGGAGTTATCATTTAATGGGGCTAGTTTCTCTTTGGGATGATGAAAAAGTTCCGGAGATGGATAGTGGCGATGGTTTGCACAACAATGGAAATGTACCTAATGCCACTGAACTGTACGCTGAAGGGTTAAAATGGTAAATTTATGTTATATATATTTTACCACGATAAAAAATCAAATCAAACATTCAGCAGTATATAAATACTCTATGTACGTAAAAACATGCAGCCTTAATATCTCATTCACCAAAAGCTCTATTCTCTGTGATACGCATAGACATGTCCTCTGGTCCTTGGAATTTGGTTGGTTGTGTTTCCAGATGTCCTGCTGGGTATATGATTGGCCACTCCAGTGATTTCAATGAGCCCTGGAACCCAGTTGCTGAGGTAAGTCAATCCCACAGGAACCCACTGAGCTCATTCTGACATTCAGAAGAAGGAATTGGCCCTTTCTATTTTTTTTTTTCTCGGAGCCCCAACCTCAAATTCAGTTCATTACCCTCAAAAGTCATTGAGATCATTAAGAGTTGAGAATTAATATTGTTTCTGTCATCCACTGGGAAAGCAAAGTAGAAGTGGCATCCCATTTCTTTTCTTTATAAGAAATCCTATTAATAAAAATTTGACACTGTATCTGTGAAATTGATTTGCTCTGTTGGTAGCAGAAAAAATTGAGTGTCTCTCGTAGAGTACATCATGTACAAAATTATACGCGATACTATTCAATTAAATTAAAGTTGGAAAAGAGTGTCATATGTGGGATGAAGTGCACTCAGTATTTAACACTTACATATAAACCAGGGCATTTGTTATCTGGTTACTGTAGATGGTGTAGACACCCTTCTTCCAGCATGCACCCCCACACCAGGTCAGTATCTGTTAGCCTGTATGCATTTGCATGTGAGGGAGCTTTTATTTTGAAACAGAGAATGCGGAGAGGAAGTCTGGGGAGGGAGAGAGGCTTAGATTAAGGAACTGGAGAATGGAAGGCAATAGAAGGATACCAGCACCCACCTCATTCCTCGGACTGCCTTTGAGCTCACTAGTGAGAGTTAGAGGCAGAAGTTGATGAAACTATTCAAGAGGGGCCTTTTTGCTGGTTTGTTTTTAGGGACAGGGTCTTGCTCTATTGCCCAGGCTGGAGTGCAGTGATGGCATGATCATAGCTCACAGCAGCCTCAAACTCTTGGGCTCAAGCAATGCTTCTACCTAAGCCTCTGCAGTAGCTGGGGTTATAGGCATATGCCACAACACTCGGCTAATTTTTTAATTTTTGTAGAGATGGGGGACTATGCCGTGTTGCCCAGACTGATCTCGAACCCCTGGCCTCGAGCAATCCTCCTGCCCCAGCATCCCAAAGTGCTGGGATTACAGGCATGAGGGCTTTGAGAGACCTGTCAATAATAGAGAAGGAAGAGGAAGAGCCCCCTTTCTCCCACTTCTGTTTACTCCAGCACTTGTCTTGGACTCAAAGACCTGGAAGCACCAAGAGTACCCAGAGACCATGGCTTGGGGGTAGGGGAATCAAGGTATACCACCATGAGGCCACAGACAGCAGCTGTGGACAAAGGGGACCCAAATCTGGAAAAGATGCAGGCAGGGGGGTGTCATGATGGGCACTATGAAGCACTCCTTTTTTTGTCCCCAAGAGTAATGCAGGGTCACTCTGGAGTGGAGGGAAGGGGATAAGGGTCTCTTTTAATGAATACGGCAATTCATAAAAGCCAGTAAATATTGAATTACACAGATTGTTTTATTTAATCCCTATAATAATCCTGTGAAGGTGGTATTATTCCATTTTACAGATGAGGAAACCACGGCTCAGAGAGGTTAAGTAACTTCCCAAAGCCACATGGCTCCAAAGAGGCAGAGCTGGGATTAGAACCCAAATATATTTGACTCCAAAATCTATGTTCTTAACTACTGTGCTTTACTGCTTCCTTGTGTAGGAAATGAGGGCTGGTTTGGACCGTCAGAATTCTAAATACTTTTAGTTGTTCCACTTTATGCATGAACTACTACTTTACAAACCACTACTAAGAATGCTGCAGGTCTCACATATGCATGGTTTTCTCATTTTGCTACTAAATGCCATGGAAAAAGACTTGTCTCTCTTATGAGTTCACACATTCAGCATAAATATGTGACTTTCTTTTGTACGCTACAATGGTACTTAAAAAAATGCTCGGCATTAAAGTAGGGGCCAATAACTTATCCCAAACCATTTCAGATAATGTTGTCTAAAGACAGATGCCCTCTAAAGTATAATTGCGAAAAATTAAAGAGTACCTTCATGTATCTCCCACTTTATTTGTAACCTGAATGAAGACATTAATTTGTCTAACCCTTCTGATATATGTTGACACTTACACAATCTCTTCTACAACTCCTTTCGTTTAGTTAACACACTCCTAGTGTTCAGCAGAATGCAGCAGATTGACCCTGGAGGCCTTCTGGTGGGATCTCTTTTGCATTTAATTTAGCTCACCTATTTGTTAAGAAGTCTTTCACTAGAAGGCCAACTCCCTGAGATGAGGGGCCTTATTTTGCTGTGTCTCTGGAGCCCAGAACCCTGCCTGGAGTAGAGTCCAATACACAGCTGTCGAATGAATGAATGAGTGAGTGGATGTACCCAGACTATGCGAAGGAAACAGGAGGGAATGTTTTGGACACGCAGAATGGAACTATTGAGCCTATCTGGCCCCTTGGGAGTTACAGGCACTGCCCTTGGGGCCTGGCCTGTGCTTTGGAGCAAATTCCTGGGCTGAGTGGCCCAGCTAATTACCACAGCCTCCTTAAGATCCACCATCTTACAGTTTGCCTTTTTAAAAAAATTCTTTTCTTTCTTTTTTTGGTCTTTTTTATTATTAAGTATTCTTTTTTTACTACTACTACTATTATTTATCTTTTTTTCTCTAACCTGCTTCAGAGAAGAAAATATGCTTCTTTTTTTTTTTTTTTTTTTTTTTTTAGCCACCATGCCCAGCTGCCATCTTGTATTTTGAAGCCCAGCTGCCCAGCCTATGGAGGAGCTCTCCTTGGGTCAGAAGCCCACTGTGGGGCCAACCAGTATCCTCCCCTTCCCACTCCTCACAAAAGTTCAGAATGGAGGACTATAGAGGAGGATGGTCAGTTTCAGCTACGAGGGGTTGTTGGGTAAGGCAGATACTGTGTCTGACATGTCCTCTACTTGGCTCTTTAAACTGTGGTCCCCACACCAACAGTGTTGGCACCACCTGGGGGCTTATTAGAAATGCAGACTCTGAGGCCTGCCCCAGACCTATTGTGGGGTTTTAGCTAGTAGCAATTTGTATGAATGGCATCCTATGATTGACAAACCCCACAATATATACAGGTTTTGATGCTCGTTTGCTTTGGCTTGGAGAATCTCATTTTGGGAAAAAAATAAGAAAACCATGTTTTAGGATTATGTAATTTTGGAGCTGGGAGGAACCCTAGATGTCATCTGACCTTGCTTTTTTGGTCTCAAATATGTGCACAACTGAGCTGGGTAGGGACTGAGGTTCAAGTAGGCTAGCTCCAAGCCCACGGCCACTTCCGCTCTGCGGAACCATTAGAAGTAGAGGTAGCAATAGCACCAATGCCTGCATATCGTTACTTTAAAATCAGGAAGCAGTAACTGGGTCAGCTGCCGCAACCACGGAATAAAATGAAAATGAGGACAGAAACACATGACTCTGCCTCCTAACTGTAGTGCTGATGGAAAAGAAGAATCAAATCCAACCTCACTTTTCCTGTGTGTAACAATCAACAAGTATTTACTGAATAGTTACAAAATGCCTAATAGTGAACAAAACACTGGACTATGGAGTGAAGCACAAGTAGAATTATGTGCGTAAGCTGACCATACACTATTAAACATCATCTGATGCAACACTCATTAATTTCAATGAATAACTAACTTAGGAATGTTACGTATTTAGTTTAATTCCTTTCACAAGTAAGCCAATTAAAGGAGGTCTCTTTTGGGGGCAGTATTATTTTATTATAGTGAGTAACTGTGAGAAAGCATACGGTTTGGAGATGAAATGGAGCTGTGTCCAGACCACTGAAATCAAAAAGTATTTTTTGACATTTTAAAAATGATCTAATTATTACAGATGCAGTATACGCAGTAAAAAAAATGAAATACAGATAAGGAAACATAGAAACCAGAGATTATCACATTAGTGCATATCCTTCCAAATCTTCATCTTTGTAATGTTTAACCAAGATTAGTTTATATTATACATACTATTTTGTGACCTGCTTTTTTTTCCAGTCTGTTCTCCACCTTTCTGTTTTAATAAATTTTATCTCATTTAATACCCAGATCCCAAACCGTTCTTATTATTTGGTTTGTTCAAGAAGATTCAGTCCAGGATTTCCACCATGTCTGATTATTCTGTCCCTTAAATCTCTCTCTTTTTTTTTTAAGAGACAATATCACTCTGTCGCCCAGGCTGGAGTCCAGTGGTGCGATCATAGCTCACAGCAACCTCAAACTTCTGGGCTCAAGCACTTCTCCTGCCTCAGACTTAGATACACCTGGGTCTACAGGCACGCACCACCATGCCCAGCTAATTTTCATTTTTTGTAGAGATGGGGGTCTCACTATGTTGCCCAGGCTGGCTACAAACTCCTGGCCTCAAGTGATCTTCCTGCCTTGGCCCCAAAGTGCTGGGATTACAGGTGTCAGCCACTGTACCTGGTCCCTTAAATCTGTTTTCATCCAGTCTAGTTTGTTGGTGCATGACACTGACTTATAGAAGAGACTAGGTCAATTATCCTATCCTCTGTTTTTTCCTGATTGCTTGCTTGTGTATATGAACTTGATCCTCTATCCCCTGTACAGTTGACCCTTGAACAACATGGGTTTGAACTGCACAGGTCTACTTACACATGGATTTTCTTCTGCCTCTGGTACCCCTGAGATGATAAGACCAACCCTTCTTTTTCTCCTCCTCCTCAGCCGACTCAATGTAAAGACAATGAGGATGAAGATCTTTATGATCATCCACTTCTACTTAATGAAGTAAACATATTTTCTCTTCCTTATGATTTTCTTAATGACATTTTCTTTTCTCTAGCTCACTTTATTGTAAGAATACAGTATATAATACATATAACATACAAAATATGTGTTAATCGATCATTTATGTTATTGGTAAGGCTCTGGTTAATAGCAGGTTACTGGTAGTTAAGTTTTGGGGAAGTCAAAAGTTATTCACAAATTTTCAACTGCATAGGGGGTCGGCGCTCTTAACCTCCATGTTGTTTGAGGTGCAACTATATTTTCTATAAACTGTAAATTAGATCCAAATACTTAATGGGTTCCAATTAAACATTTTTGGCTAGGCTATCTCACAGGCGATATTGGTATCTCCTTGCATTCTATCAGAAGACATAATAATGTACGGCTGCTCAAAAAAGCGATTATTAAATGCCTAGTCCCTGGTAGCACATTAGCAAGTGCCCAGGCAGATGAGAGAGGTGTCCAACAGGTGGTTTACCTAGTCCTCTCCGTTCCTATCTTCTTCTTTAAGCTTCTGGATTTTCTATGTTCTGCCTTTGTTGTTGTTAAGTGGCTTGAGAGTTTAGGTGAGTTTTCTAGTGAGGAGTAATTGGGATGGTTGTGAAAGTCAGGGAGAAAGGATAATTATTTGGAAGACAGGATTAAAAAATGCCCAGAGCTTTGATAAGACTCAATTTGGCTCCATTATCCACTTTCCTGTGTGCACTGAGTTGCAGCAGCAATTTCCCTAGGGGTGTCCCTGACACCAGGCTCACCTGCCCAGTGGGACATTTTCCACTGGGGCTCTCTTTCTAAAATTGAAATCATGTAACTCTCTTGTTCGAAAGTCTTTGCAGGCTCTCTTTTACCTAACACAGGATTTAAAGTCAACTCCCCAGCACTATACAAGGCTTTTCAGAGCCTGCCCCATCTTTCCCACTCCATTAACTCCCCACTCTGCACGCCGTACGGCCTTCACTCTGGGCATACTAGGCTCACCACCGTGCCCTGAACATGCCATGTCCCTTCACAATTCTGTGTCTTCTATGATGCTTCTTTCCATTAGCGGATGGATGTCTTCCCCTGCTTTTGACCTAGCAAGTCCCAGTTAATTCTCTGGCCCCCAAACATATACTCCTCCTGTGTAAAGCATTTTTTTTTTTCTCTTTTTGAGACAGAGTTCACTCTCTTGTCTGGGCTAGAGTGCCATGGCGTCAGCCTAGCTCACAGTAACCTCAAACTCCTGGGCTCAAGTGATCCTCCTGCCTCAGCCTCCCAGGTAGCTGGGACTATAGGCACACGCCACCATGCCCGGCTAATTTTTTTTCTATTCTTACTTACTTGGCTAATTTCTTTCTACTTTTAGTAGAAAAATAGGGGCGGTCTTGTTCTTACTCAGGCTGGTCTCGAACTCCTGAGCTCAAGCAATCCTCCCACCTCGGCCTCCCAGAGTGCTAGGATTACAGGTATGAGCCACCGCACCCGGCCCTGTGTAAAACATTTTTGATTCTCTTATAATAGGTGTTCTCCATTTTGGGTCATGTCCCCCCATTGTTGCTATATTATAGCCCTTAGCACCACATGTTTAATTTACCCATGGAACCAGTAGGTTGAGCAAGCATCATACATGGATTGTGATCAAAATCCAACTCTCTTTCTTCCACTGCCCTTTTTCTATAACTTTATATAACAGAAATTTTCAACATATATAAAAATATAATAGTACAATTAATCTCCATGTTCCCATCACCCAGCTTCAACAATCATTAAGTTATGGCCAAAATTGTTCATCTATGCCCTCACCCATTTCCTCCCCTCAACAATATTATTCAGAAGCAAATACCAGGCCGGGTGTGGTGGCTCACGCCTGTAATCCTAGCACTCTGGGAGGCCAAGGTGGGAGGATCGCTCAAGGTCAGGAGTTCAAGACCAGCCTGAGCAAGAGTGAGACCCTGTCTCCCACTAAAAAATAGAAAGAAATTAGCTGGACGACTAAAAATATATAGAAAAAAATTAGCCAGGCATGGTGGCGCATGCCTGTAGTCCCAGCTACTCGGGAGGCTGAGGCAGAAGGATTGCTTGAGCCCAGGAGTTTGTGGTTGCTGTGAGCTAGGCTGACGCCATGGCACTCTAGCCTGAGCAACAGAGCAAGACTCTATCTCAAAAAAAAAAAAAAAAAAAAAAAAAAAAAAAAAGAAAACAGAAGCAAATACCAGACTTCATATCATCTCATTTATAAATACTTCAGGATCTACGTCTACATGATAAGACCTCTGTTTGAAAACATAACTACAGTACTACTATCACTCTTTTAAAAGTTAATCATAATTCTTTAATATTACCAATATCCATAAAAATGTCATCATTTTTATTCAGTGGAGTTTCTCTTTTCCTGGCACTAGTTGAAAATTCCAGCTGACCCATGATACTTCTGCTCATGCTTACAAAATAGATAGTCTTATGCTTGCTTTGACTACAGTCAATATAAGTGGCAAATATAATACGATCTTGGTGCAGAAATCAGAATGTCCAATCTCTTGTAATAATCAAAACTCGGAACCTGACCCAGGGTATATCTTCCCCCTGCAGTGGGAAGGAGGACTTAGGACTTAGATGTTTTCCTTTCTGCTCTGTCCTTGCTCACTTCATCCCTTATTGCTGCCACCAGTTTCTCTACCTGCCAGGGTCGGGGTCTGGGGGAGAAGTGAGAGGGCCCCTTCCTTGTCATTCCTTGACCCGGAAGATGTGTTGCTCTTCTGAAGAGTCCTGTGCACCTCCTTCCTCAGTGCCTCAGCCTCTGGGTCCCCCTCCAACCTCTTTCTGTTCTAGGCAGTCAGTCCTACTGGAAAGAACACAGGGAATGCAGTCTGATTTCAGTGCAGGACACTTTCTTAAAGCCACCACCAAAGCAGTACCCACACCGCCACTGGATTCTCCAGGACAGAAATCAAACCTTGTTCCATGGCATGCTTGACGTTTCTCAGGCCTGAGTTTGCCATCTCTCAACAGGAAGAAATAAATTTTAACCTACATACATAGCTATATTTGAAGTGAATTTCTTGTGGACAGAATATAGCTGGTCATGCATTTTTGCTTTTTATCCACTCTACCAAGTTCCGTGTTTCAGTTGGAGTATTTAGACCATTTACATTTAATAATATGTTAGTTTATCTGCCATATTATTTTTTGTTTTCTGTTTGATCCCTCTGAAGAAACACATTTTCAGCTCACCAAGATATCCTGTTGGAGTGCCCCTCAAGCATGGAGTTAAGAAGGTAGCATTCCAGCTCTTCTCTCTCAGGGGTTGGGCCCCTTTTTTTTTTTTTTTGAGACAGAGTCTGGCTCTGTTGCCCAGGCTAGAGTGCCATGGCGTCATCCTAGTTCACAGCAACCTCAAACTCCTGGGCTCAAGCAATCCTCCTGTCTCAGCCTCCCAAGTAGCTGGGACTACAGGCATGTGCCACCATGCCTGGCTAATTTTTTCTATATATTTTTTTAGCTGTCCAGCTAATTTTTTTCTATTTTTTAGTAGAGACGGGGTCTCGCTGTTGCTCAGGCTGGTCTCGAACTCCTGACTTCAAGCAATCCTCCTGCCTCAGCCTCCCAGAGTGTTAGGATTACAGGCGTGAGCCACGGTGCCCGGCCCCTATCCTCTTTCTGTAGCCTTGATCGGACTGAGGAATCCAAAAATTGCAAGACAGTTTACGTTTTTCATTCCCTCTGTAAATTCCACATGGGGGAAAGGGACTGTTAGCTTTGACTTAATGTTGACGCTAACTCTGATATCTAGTGCCACAGTGGAAGCTGAAACAAAGGATCCCCACTTTATTATGTGAAGACCCTTACTTACATATCTCTCTTCCCCTTCCAGACTGTGACCAATACGTGGACGAGATCCATATGTTATTCATCTTTGTAGCCCCAGCTGCTGTTAGATGTTGATGCCCTTTTCACTAATACGTAGACCAAAGGGATCAGTTTTGTTTTTAACTATTTATTTTGAAATAATTTCAAACTTACAGCGAAGCTGCAAGAATTGTTCAAAGAGCTCTCGGATACTCTTTGCTCAGATCCACCAACTGTTAATGTTGGGCCACATTAGCTCTATCGTTCCCTCTTTCAGAAAGCGCTATCATTCTCTTTCAGGTCTCAGACCTTTTTTTTTTTAAATTCTCTATTCAACTTCTGTACAGTTCATTTCCATTTAGTGCCTTATATTAGTTGCTTTTTCTTTCTGAATTCACCAATTTTCATTCCCTAACAGAAAAGGGAAGACAGGGAGTAAAAAGGATAAGATGAACTTATTAACCATTGGGTTTTTCATCCATTTAAAACTATGAGATTTATTTTGAGTCACTAAGGAAGGCATGTAACATGTCTATGAATATGGTCAAGCCAGAAAAAAAAGGAGCTATCTTCCAGAATAGACTATTTTTAGTAGCAGAATTAGTGTGGAAAAGAATTGCGGTGCATACATAAATAGCTCTTGCTGGGAGCATAATGATAACTCTGGTTCTGCTATTTATGAAATCAGCCAAGAAAGGTTGGGGGAAATCTATTGTATTATCAAAGGGAAAATTTTCATACTGGTATAAGTGACTAATAATATTTAGGAATAACCTGGCTTGCCATTGAATACAGAGGATGTGGGGTGCGTTTTAAAGAGAGTGGATATTAAAGGTGCACCTTCATATCACACAGGGCACTTGTTCAAGTTCTGCCAGTCCACACAGAGATTCTTCTTCTTCTGACTTTAGCCCATGCTGACTCTCATATATTGAGTCATGTCATTGCACTTTAAGGAAGCGCTAAGTGAAATCAATGAAACAGCTGAACATTGATGAATTCCAAGAATTGCAACATACCGAATAAAAAGAACAATGAAATCTTTCATAGAAGAGGCCATTCATAAACAGCTTAGTTCCACTGTAGTAAAAAAATAAAGAACAAACTGGAGTGAAAGGAAAGTGTAGCTCAGGATTCTGGATTTAAAAGTTTATCCAGCAGTTGTCAGCCCTCCAGGCTGGTGCGATGCACGTGATGGTGTTGCACTGTCGGAAGAGCCAGTGTTGAGGTTTGGCCCCAAGCACTGTTTTGGTGTTGCAGCAGAATACCTGCGGGCGATGTTTTACACCTCTGAGAGTGGGATGACTCCTCCCATGGAACTGGTTCCAGTCTGGGTGCAAACAATATTTTCTGTTAAAAAAAAAAAAAAAAGAGCTTTGGGTTAAGTTTAATTTCTGGCCTATTAAAGTTCTCATTATAGATTCTCTGCTTAAGAGATACAACCGAGGTGTGACTATTCATTCACTGCATTCATTCCAGAAATATTTATTGCATGCCAGGCCCCATATTGGGCCAGGCACTGTTCTTGGCACATGGCACGTAACAGCAAGCAAAACATCCCTATCCTCACCAAGCCGATATTCGAATAGAGGAGATAGGCAATAAACCTAACAAATAAAGAAATCAGGAAGTGTGTCAGCAGGCGGTGGGTGCTATAGGGAAACAGGAGTTGGGGGCAGATGGATCCAGCGTGTGTGGAGAAGCAGGTTGCAATCTTAAGGGTAGGCTTTGTTGAGAAGTAACTTCAAGCAAAGACTTGAGAAAGGTGCAAATGGTTGGGGGAGGAGCATTCCAGGAAGCAGTAACACCTGGTACAGAGTCCCAGGAAAGCAGGAGCATCTTGGCTTATTCCAGAAACAAGGAGAGTGACGGGAGCATAGTGAGCCAAGAGGCAAGTGCAAGCAGGTCAGGTAGGGCCTGGGGCTGTGGAGGATTTCAGCTTCCACTCTTTCCTTGTTCACTCTGAGTGAGACAGCTTTTGAGCAGAGAAGGAACTCAATTTGACTTTCATTTTAAAAGGGTCTCTCTGGCTCCTCTGTTGAGAATAAACAGAAGGGGACGAGGCCGAAACAGGGAGACCAGGCGGGAGTCCACTGTAACGACCCAGGCGAGGGCTGGGCATGGTTCAGCCCAGGGCGTAGAGCGGCAGTGGTGAAAAGGGACCACATTCTGGATGTGCTCTGCATCAGACAGAAAAAAGCAGGATTTCCAGGTGGATGGGATGTGAGCTGGGAGAGAAAGAGAAGAGTCAAAGTGACCCCAAGGTTTTGGGCCTGAACAACTAAAAAAAAATGGAGTCTTCATCAATTGACGTGCGGAAGCTGCTGATGGAGCAGGTTTGGAGGTGGGCGGATCAGGAGTTCAGTTTTGGGTATATTACTTTGATTCCAAATAGGGAAGTCAGTGGGCAGCCGGATACATGAGTGTGGGGTTCAGGAGAGAATCTGGGCAGGAGACGTAATTTGGGAGTTGTGAGTATGTAGATAACATTTATTCACTTACTTTCATCCTTTTAACACAAACATTTTCAAACCCACAGAAATGTACATATATTTATTATGGTACATACGTATACCTTCTACCACCATTCAACAATTGTTTTTTTTTGGTTGTTTGTTTTTTGTTTTTGAGACAGAGTCTCACTCTGTTGTCCGGGCTAGAGTGCAGTGGCATCAGCCTAACTCACAGCAACCTCCAACCCCTGGGCTCAAGCGATCCTCCTGCCTCAGCCTCCTGAGTAGCTGGGATTACAGGTGCACACCACCATGCCAAGATAATTTTTTCTATTTTTTTAGTAGAGACGGGGTCTCACTCTCGCTTAGGCTGGTCTTGATCTCCTGAGCTCAAGCGATTCTCCTGCCTTGGCCTCCCAGAGTGCTAGGATTACAAGTGTGAGCCACCATGCCCGGACAATTGTTAACATTTTGCCATATTAGCTCTATATTTCTCTATTTATACATGCTTTTAGTTTATTTGTTTAACCAAACCATTTCAGAATTGGAAACATCTTGTTGCTTCACTCCTGAATACTCTTGCGTTCCTGAAAGGAATGCAGAGTCACAAGACTGAATGAGATAAGAGGGGGGTGAGTGCAGATAGGGACCAGGGCCCCGGGAGGAGCCCTGGGGCACCCCGGGAGTAAGAGCTCTGAGAGAGGAGGAGCAACCATTAAGGGAGGAGAAAACCAAGAACGTAGCTATAATGTCGAGCTGGTGGACATTCTCTTCTGATTGCTTAAATTTACCCAAATGTAAAAAGGCAGATATAAAAGACATTCATGCAAATTGTTCTTCTACCTTCAGAGTTTATTCTTCACCCTTATGAAACAGACTATTTTTTCCTTGGTCTTCTTAAGACTGGGGTAATTATGAAAGGAATCAAATACCTCTTTTTTTTTTTTCATGAGACAAGGTCTCCCTCTGTCACCTGGGGTGGAGTGTAGTGGTGTCATCACAGCTCACTGCAGCCTCAAGCTCCTGGGCTTAAGCGATTCTCGAGAGTAGTAGCTGGGACTACAGGCCTGTGCCACCACATCTGGCTGATTTTTCTTTTTTTTGTAGAGACAGGGTCTTGCTCTTGCTCAGGCTGGTCTCGAACTTCTGTTCTCAAGGGATCCTCCCATCTTGGCCTCCCAAAGTGCTAGGATTACAGGCGTGAGCCACCCTGGCAGGGCCAAATAACTCCTTTTTTTTTTTGAGACAGAGTCTCACTCTGTTGCCCAGGCTAGAGTGCCGAGGCATCAGGCTAGCTCACAGCAACCTCAAACTCCTGGGCTCAAGCGATCCTCCGGCCTCAGCCTCCTGGGTAGCTGGGACTACAGGCATGCACCACCATGCCCGGCTAATTTTTATATATATATATATATATTTTTTTTTTTAGTTGTCCAGATCATTTCTTTCTATTTTTTAGTAGAGATGGGGTCTCGCTCTTGTTCAGGCTGGAATAACTCCTTTTGATTGTTTTAAATGAGCAACCTAATAAACCCGGGGCATAGACTCTTTAAAGGATGAAGAGGCCAAGTTATAACATCACTGTCTGAACTGGCAAAAAATTCAGTTCGATTTTCAAAACTAACTCAAAACAAACCAATCAAATTCAGAGGCTAATTTAGGAAATTAGGAATGATAATTTTGATTTTTTTAAATCGCAAAGCTAACCTTTTTTTTTTTTAAGGTGCTACTCATATCTACCTAAACAATATTTTTGGTCGAGAACTAAAAATATTTTCTTTCCCTTTAAACATTATTCATAGTCTAACCATAGCTGAGATAAATAGGATATCTGTAGCTTCAGAGCAAACTCCTACCATATACCTGGTCCTTGGGCATAACTCTCAAAAGATTGTTAGATAGGAGGTTGCTAAGCAGTCAAGCAAATCTCATTCATTCTCGGGCTTCCTGAACTCTGGAACCCCTCCCTTTGTGACTCAGGAAATAACAACCAACAAAATAAATCATACGTGGTACCAAGATTAGACAGGCACTTTACAATAAATAATAAAGATAGTCCATGTTGGCTATTGCTAGAAACACAGAGAAAAAAGACACTGGATTGAAAACCAGGGGAATGCTTGGGTCCAGCATTATGCGTTTTATTCTCAGTCTCAGAGAAACTAAGTGTGGCCACTTGTGGGAGACCAGAGAGCCATTTCTCCAGTAAAGAACTAATCAGCTTGGGGAGCATCTCCAAACCCTTCCCCAGAGACACTTCCTTCTATCTTCACCTCCAGTTCTTTGCCCAAGAAGCTCACCTATCTCATTTTCCAGCCAAGCACCAAGTTCAGAAAAGAAACTACCATTTCCCAGACCTGCCTCTGATTTAGAACAGTATCAAGTCCAGAACAGTATCAGCTCCATTCTGAGCCATAGGGAGGGATTAAAGGAAACAGAAGTAAAAAAAAAAAGGAGGGGGGGGCGGAGACAATAGACCCAGAAGAAAAGCGGAAGGGCAGAGATGGGAAGAAAACAAGAGGAAGGACTACAATGACTATTTTTCCACTTGATACACTGTCTACTAAGTGTAGAAGGAGCAAAGAAAAAAGCGTTCTATTTTAAAATGAGCTGCTTCCACATTCTAGGAGGGTTGCCAAGGGATGCATGTTTTTGGAAAGAAAGACACTGAAATGGGCTCTGAAATGCAGTGGCAGGTCCCCGGGCCTAGTCTGGAAGCAAGACGTTTAGAAAAGAGGAATGAAACCAGTCTGCGTGATAACCTCAGAGGTTATCTAACCCAACTGGGCTGGGGAAACCTTTGCAGATTTGTTCTTTTGATGCAGACTTCCTTTTCCACTTAATATGAATTTGAACTGTTGTCACTAAGAACGGTTGTTAGTCTTGGGAGATTGAGTATGTTGAGTTTTGTCCAAGAGCTACCCACGGGCCACCAGGAATAGAGCTGTAGAATTGAGCTGAGAGAATTGAGCAGGCCTGTCTTGACTGTCACAGTGGCAGAGGGTCCCCCAAATAATACTTCTAGCTAGCACACAGAGCGCTTACTATGTCTGAGCTGCTGCTTTGAGGGCTTTATTTCTCACAATAAAACCTTATGAAATAACTATTCCTCCAGCTTTACGGAAGAGGAAACAGGTACAGAGAGGTTAAAGACCTGTCCGAGGTCAGTCAGGTGACAAGTGGAAAAGCCATGTTGAGCCCAGGCAATCTGGACCTTTGGTACCAGGATTTTAACCACTTCACAATACTGCCATCTGGAGAGGACAGGCATGGGAGGGTCTGTGCTCCTCCTCCCACCCTGCCTGGCACACCTCCTCTGCCTGCTTCTTCCAGTCCTGCAAACCACCCCAGCCTCACTCCTGTAGGGTTATTTGCAAAACTCAGCCTGGGAAGTGGACTGTTCTAGATTATTGTGGTTTGAGGTTTATCCTAGTGGCTGGGGGGAGGTGGGGGCGGTGGGAGCATGGGAGAGGCCGAGCCCTGGGGCAGAAGGCAGAGAACTGCCAGGACAGGGAAAGTGTTGTTACTGTTAGCGGGCTGAGGAGGGGTGGGAGGCAGCCTTGGAGGGGGAGTAGCCTTCTCAGCCTCATCCTTCCTCTGAAGTGGCAGCACCCAACCAGGGGAAGACTTGGCCCTGGGAGGTGGCTTGCCTGAGGGTTTTCGTGCTTCACTTACAGCCATGCGCTCGACCCCCAGCACAGAGCCTGGAGTTTAGGCCGGCTGAGTGGCTGAATAAGGGAATGAACTAACTTTGCCAGACATGCACTTTTACAAGTTGTTACTTTCTTCCTTGTTTGGGCCACATATTGAGTTCTCCTTGCTGCTGTTGCATGGAGACATTTCCCTTTTTCTCAGGCTCTTCCCTAGCAACAAAGCATCTAGAGTAGATTTGAAAACATCTGGTTCTTTGTAAAAGCCCACATGTCCATTTTGTGAGCAGCCCTGCAGCGACAGGTGACCTAACATTAATTGGGTTCCACCTCCCTTGCTCCTTTCCTTTCCTATTTTTTTATTTGAGACAGAGTCTAGCTCTGTTGCCCAGGTTGGAGTGCAGTGGCATGATCATAGCTCATTGTAACCTTTAACTCCTGAGCTCTAGTGATCTACCTGCCTCAGCCTCCCAAGTAGCTGGGACTCCAGGAGTGTGCCAACACTAATTTCTTTTTCTTTTTTTAATCCCATATCCACTGGAATTTTTTTAGAGACGAGTTGCGCTATGTTTCCCAGGCTGGTCTTGAACTCTTCCTGGCCACAAGCAATCCTCTGGCCTTGGCCTCCCAAAGCACTGGGATTACAGGCATGAGCCAGTGCACCTGGCCTACATGAATATATTTATATCCGTGAATTCATTGTATTTTCCTGATTCCTGGTGAGACTGAGCACCTTCTCCTATTTCCTCTTCTATGAATTTCCTTTTCATATTACTGGTCCATTTTTCTATTGTGTTGTCCTTTGTTTATTAATTTTAGGAGTCTGTTTATTATGGTGTTTACCATATTCTATTTATTGCAAACTTTTTCTTTTCACATTGTTTATGATATCTTTTGCCTTGCAAAAAAAAATAATTTTTATGTAGTCAAACATGTCTACTTTTTTCTTTAACTTGTCTGGGTTTTCTGTATTACTTATGATCTCCCTACCCCAAGGTTATACAGATATTCTCTCATATTTTCTTCTAATGTTTTATTTTGTGTATTTAGATTTATTTGCTAAAGCATCATATCAGACACTGCATGGGACACATAAAAATACCCCAGAGTGGAGTTTCCCATGTAGGAGAGATGAGTTGGAAAACTAAGTTGGAGCCAGTTTTGTCTTCAAACTTTTCATATATAGTTGATGAAAAAGAAATGTATATACCATTAAAAATAATTAGTCCAGAAGCTAGCCTCTCATTTGCTACTTTGTTAGCAGGAAGTAGAAAAATATTACCCATCTTATAAAATGAAGTCAAATGAGGATTTTTATATGCATTTTTATTTTATTTTTTAGACACAAGGTCTCTCTAAGTTGCCCAAAATGGACTTAAAATCCTGGGCTCAAGCGATCCTCCGGCAGCAGCCTCCCCAATGGCTGGGGTGACAGGAGCGCTCAAGATGAGGACTGTTAATCTGTGACTTTTTTTCCAGTGGCACTTGAAAACTGTGGTAGTCCTTGAAAATATTCTAGTTTCTTTCCAGGTAATAACAAGGCCTAAGGATGAGTATTGAAATAGCTGGAAATAATTTCTTAAGTGGAAATACCCAAGAAGGCCATTTGGGGCATGCAGCACTTACCAATGCAAAGCTCTCTTTGCTTTGCTCTCATCAGATCCTCCCTCAAGAGCAATGTGCTCTTTGACACGGCCAGGAGATGGAGGAAATGAGGTCGCTAAACAAGAAAATTGCTATTGCCCCCACGACGCACAATCTACAATATCTGATTTCATACTTTTGCAACAGGGACCAAAATACACTGTAGTTATCTTGAGCTAAGCTTAAATTTCTGAGAGGACAGACTTTGTGCTTAACTTATTAAGCAGTGGAGAGCTGCTCAAAGTCTGAGGAAGTCTCACCCTAACTCACTTCAGGCAGTTTAATCTGGCAGCCACAAATGGGATATAGACAGAAGATACCAGACAAGCAAAATCTATGCTTGCTGTTCCTGCTCGCCCCCTCCTGGCTGAGTAAGCTCGCATCACTAAATGATCCCTTTTATTAATTTCAGCTGCTGACAAACACATTGAGTGTTGCAGAAATTGATGTCAGCCAGGAGAGGGAAAAGTTCATTTTTTTCCCCCAAGTTTTGTTCAAGAACTCATACAAAATATTCCAGATAAATGAATTTTAATTCTCATCTTCGTCCTGGTTATTTTGGAAGTAACATAATTCGTAACTCTCTTGGCTGTTAGCAACTACACAAAACCAATCACGTAGATTATTCTTGTTCAAATATTTTTTGGTGAGATATTTCAAATGCCTTTTAGAAAAAGGCACCTCAAAAGTGACAGTGATCTTGCTCTTGCTCCTCTTGATGGTCACAACCCCACCCCCGAGATTCCCAGCTTTTCCGTTCACTGTGATTCTTGCAAAAACTGCTCAAAATTAGCAGCATCCATGATTCCTTCTGCAGTGTGGGTGCAATCGAGAGCGAACTTCAGAACCTGCTTTTTTTTTGTCCCGCTTCGCCACAAGTTTTTCCACGGGTGCCATGGCGGCAGCGGAGGCAGACAAGGGAAAACTGGGTTTTGAAAAAAGATAAAATGTGAACTTTCATTAGATTATTTCTCAACATTTGGTAGTAGATAAACCAACAGCCCATTCCAAATCCCCTGAAATGTTCTCATGGGTTGATTGAGGGGGGAAAGGATATGTTAGTTGGACTCTTTACAGTCATTTAAA